>CM064512.1:4876017-4959780 GCA_032716605.1 Paralithodes platypus
AAGCATGAGGGAGAATGAAGTTCGAACAAAAATCCCTCAAGTGGAAACTTCCCCTTAACATTCCACGTGAACAGACACCACCACAACCACATCCTGTGTGTGTGTGTGTGTGTGTTTTTTTTTTTTTTTTTTTTTTTTTTTTTTACATCAGCCAAACTAACTGCACGTAACCTCATTAAATCCTCGTTTTTTATAACGTATCGTCTCAAATTGAGGCTTTAAGGGGGGATGGGCCGGTTTTCTGGACCACTTTCTCCTCCCTCATGTTAAGGCCCATTAGTTTTCAGATGTTAAAGGTGGGGGCTCATGGGTTGAGGTAAACATGGAATGATCATCGCCAAGCTGTACATAATTATCTTGCAAAATGCAATGTCACTGAAATAATTATTAACAATGGTATAAAGGATTTTGCGGATCGTCTATACCGGGCCTGTGACGTCATAGTGACGTCACACCAGTATCCTTATCCTAGACTGGATGGTGGACTTATACTGGTGTGACGTCACAGGCCCGGTATAGACGATCCACAAAATCCTTTATACCATTGTTAATAATTATTTCAGAGCCATTGCATTTTGCAAGATAATTATGTACAGCTTGGCGATTATCATTCCATGTTTACCTCAAACCTTGAGCCCCCACCTTTAAGATGTTCGCCCCATTAGTTAGTCGATTTTAAGACCTTTCGCCCATTTCTTCGTCAATATTTAGACCTTTCGTGCTATTTAGGTGTCGATGTTTTCCCTGGCGAACGACAGTGAGCCTGTAATGTTGGAAGAAGCGGCCTTCCCGACATTTTTCTACCGAAAAATGTACAAATTAATCTAGAAGGGGGATCTAATGGATGTTTTTTTTTTAATTTGATGGAGGTCTAGGGAGGAAACTAAGAAAATTATTAACAGATCAATAAAAAGGGAAATAAACGGCCCATCTCCTGTGTCTGTATTATTGTATTGATTCATGTATTGTATATATATGTTTAGAGATAGATAGATAGATAGATGGGTGGGTGGGTGGGTGGATGGATGGATAGATATATAGGTAAATAGATAGATAGATAGATAGGTAGATAGGTAAATAGATAGATAGATAGATAGATAGATAGATATATAGATAGATAGATAGATAGGTAAATAAATAGATAGATAGATAGATAGGTAGATAGGTAAATAGATAGATAGATAGGTAAATAGATAGATAGATAGATAGGTAAATAGATAGATAGATAGATAGATAGGTAAATAAATAGATAGATAGATAGGTAAATAAATAGATAGTTAGTTAGTTAGTTAGTTAATTCTTTATTTCATAAAAGGTTACATGGTAACATTTTACATATATACAGTGTATAAAATGTCCTCCTACCGCAAGGTGGGTTCATTATTTTGAACATACAGTATCCGTGACTTAATGGCATCTATGTCATTTTCCATCATGCTTTCAATGTTATACTCTGAAAGTAGTACAGACTTGGCTTCGTTAGCCAGGAACAGATCCTCGGACACATTTAACAGGCATTTTCTTAAATATTTGCAGGGATTACTAATTATTTTATAACTAAACCTGATTCTCTGCCAATTTATAAAATGATTAAACGTCATTAGTCCTGCAAGGTGACATGCTTTATGGTTGCTCTCCCAGTATCTTAGCTTCATCATTTTCTTTATTGCTTTATGGAAGCCTATTGCAAATTGTTTCAATGGGACATAACATTTCTTATTACAGAACCACAATTCTGATCCATAAAAACTCATACAATAACTCTGGAATAATTTACTAAATACATTACAGCTAACGCTAGAAAATTTCCGCAAAAGGCAATTGAATTCGTTATAAAACTTATTCCTGCATCTTATTATGTCTTTGTCATTATGCAAATTGCAATCTATTACAAAGCCAAGATATCTACATTCGTGTACAACTTCTAACTTACTTTCATATAAATATAAAATCGGATCCTTGATATTATCGTGTTTGTGCTTAAAATACATACAAACGGACTTACTTGGATTAATTTCAATATCAATTGCCTTTGCTTCATTTTCAATTATGTTCAATAATTCTTGTAAACCTTATGAAGAAGGAGAAAGCAGAACCAAGTCATCAGCATAAGCAATTATGTTGCTAGATCTGTTACCCAACTTGCAGCCTGTACTACTCTCAGATACTTGTTCCATCACGTCATTAATGTAAATATTAAATAGAACTGTTGACAGAATACCACCTTGTCTCACTCCATTTTTAATTTTCCAAGGATCTGATACTGCATCTTTATGCTTAGTAGCTACGCTTTGATTCCTATATAAGAAATATAAAATATTTACATAAAAAATAGGAATATTTAATTTTAAAAGTTTATGAATAAGCTTAAAATGATTAACTTTATCAAAAGCTTTCTTCAGATCTATAAAAGAGGCATATACATTTGAGCTTAAAGAATTATATCTTAAAATGGTTTCCTTTAAAACTAAGCATGCTGTAGACGTAGAGTGATTCACTCTAAATCCATGCTGTCTGTCATTAAAAGTCACATACCGTTCAATATGGTATTTTAAACAATACTCAAACAGTTTGAGGAACACTGAGGATGATACAATTGGTCTGTAATTTTCTATATCACTCTGATCTTTGAATTTATCCTTTACTAAAGGTAAAATAACTCCAAAAGTCATTCTTTCAGGCAAGTATCCATGTGTGACAAAAGACGAAAAGAGTTTAGCTAATAGCTTCACTAAATATTCAGAACCATGTTTAATATGATTTGAATGTACATTATCGTAACCAATGACATACTTAAGGTCATTAATTCCTTTACATACATCATTTATATTAATATTTCCTAATAACTGTCCTTTTCTTACATTTGCATTTAATTTTGTGGTAAGGTACTGGTACTTTAAATTAGATATATTTTGACATTTTTCGTCATCAAAGATGCCTTTAAACCTCTGAGAGAATTTTTCAGCTATAAGAATTGCTTCACATTCACCTTCTATTTTCATATTAATATAGGATTTATTTTTCTTTGTCTTCCTCACTTCTTTCCAAAACACGTTATATCTTTTATTCGCCAAAGAATCAGCTAATTTGTCATTTCTAATCTGGTTTTCATTTGTTTTTATATATCTTAGTGCTTTTTTAAATGCTTTTCTAGTCACTTTCATATGATCAAGTATATAGGTAAATAAATAGATAGATAGATAGGTAAATAAATAGATAGATAGATAGATAGGTAAATAAATAGATAGATAGGTAAATAAATAGATAGATAGATAGGTAGATAGGTAAATAGATAGATAGATAGATAGATAGATAGATAGATAGATAGATAGATAAATATATAGATAGATAGGTAAATAGATAGATAGATAGATAGGTAAATAGATAGATAGTTAGTTAGTTAATTCTTTATTTCATAAAAGGTTTCATGGTAACATTTTACATATATACAGATAGACTCAGACTCAAATCTTTATTTCATAAAAGGCAACACAATTAACTTTTTACATATATACAATAGAGATAACAGTAACCTCATACATTACCGCATTCTAGGTTCATGGTTTTGTACAAACATAATTCTTGACTTGATAGCATTTATATCATTAGTTTTCAAATCTGATACGTCATATTCATGTAATAGGATATGGTTAACTTCCTTTCCTAACGATAGGTATTCATCAAGGTTTAATAAACATTTCTGTAAAAACTTGCAAGGTTTTAGGAGACATTTGTGAGCAAATCTAATTTTTAACCAATTCATTAAATGATTAGATGTCATTAGTCCAGCCAATTCACATGCATGATGATTACTTTCCCAATATTTTAATTTCAGCATTTTCTTTATTGCTTTGTGGTAACCAATTGCAAATTGCTTAAGAGAAAGTTTGCACTTTTTGTTATAAAACCATAATTCAGAACCATAAAACTTGAGCAGTAACTTTGGAACAACTGAGTAAAAACCCAAACATTAACATTAGAAAATTTACGTAAAATACAATTAAATTCATTATAAAACTTGTTACGACACCTAATTACGTCTTTGTCATTATTTAAATTATCATCTATTATAAACCCTAGATAATTTTGTTCATTAACAACATTCAATATCTCGCCACATAGCATCAACTTTGGCTTTAAGTTTTTATCTTTATTGTCTTTGAAATACATGCATGATGATTTATTAATATTAATGTCAATATCAATTTCTTTTGCTTTATTTCCAAGCATATTTAGTAAAAACTGTAATCCCGATGACGATGGTGCTAATACAACAATATCGTCAGCGTAAGCACTAATATTACTTGATATATTTCCTAGTGTGCACCCCTTTTTACATTTAGACACTTTTTCAATCAGCTTATCTATATAAAGATTAAATAATATCGGAGACAAGACTCCTCCCTGTCTTACTCCATTCATTATTTTCCAGGGTTTTGATATTGAGTCTTTATGCTTAGTAGCAACCAGTTGATTTATATAAAGATATAATATTATGTTCGCATAAAAGTGTGGAATACCTGCTTCAATAAGTTTACTTATTAATGTGAAATGATTAACTTTATCAAAAGATTTTTTAAAATCAATGAAAGCTGTATAAACATTTGAGTCTTCTAATCTGTATCTTAAAATTGTTTCTTTAAAAATCAAGCACGCTGAGGATGTAGAGTGATTAGCCCTAAACCCATGCTGCCTCTCATTAAAGTTCACATAATGCAAAATTTTATATTTTAAGCAATATTCAAATAATTTTAAGAAAACTGGCGATGATATAATAGGTCTATAATTATCCAAGGAGCTTTGATCTTTATATTTATCTTTAATAAGGGGCAAAATAAGTCCGGACGTCATCTCATCAGGCAAATGTCCATGTGCAATAAATGATGAAAACATTTTAGCAATTAGTCTTACCGCGCTTTCAGAAAAAAACTTCACATGATTAGAATGAATGTTATCATGGCCAATGACCCAATTTAGCTCAGATAATGCCAAACAAACATCTTTGGTGTTGATAACTCCCAATAATTTGCTTCTTTGCACATGCACATTTAACTTGTCTCTTATAAGTTCATATTTATCTCTTTTCTGGCATTTGCTGTCATCAAAAACGTTTTTAAAATTCTGCGAAAATTTCTCAGTAATTTTACTGGAGTCACATTCACCTTCAATTTTAACATTTAAATAACACTTATTATTTTTAGTTTTCCTGACTTCTTTCCAGAATGCATTATATCTTTTATTGCTTAAAGACTCAGCTAATTTATCATTTCTAATATTGATTTTATTATTTTTAATATATTTTAATGCGTTCTTAAACAGTTTCCTGGAAGATGTCATATTGTCAAGTAAATCACCATATACAGGACAGCCATTTTCTTTCCATTTTAAGAAATGTTCTCTAGCATTTTTATACAACCCACTAACATGGTCATTCCATCCTGGTTTTATCTGATAATTTTTTGTACTTTCAATTGCATATTCCTCAGACGACTCTTTCAGTATACTTACAAGTGAGTTATAAATTTAATTCAATTCTGCAATATGACTATTGTTTTCACATTTGTATGTACAACAATCTAAACAACTAAAGTTCATTAAATCAGACTGTACAATAGTCTCACTCATGTTGTCTTTATAGTTTGTAACAACATCATTTGATGTAAATAACTTTCAGTTTATGAAGCTAGAAAACTTAGATTCAGGAATAATTTTTATATTGTCTAAATTAATATTAATTTTAATTAAGATAGATAGGTAGATAGATAGATAGATAGGTAAATAGATAGATAGATAGATAGATAGATAGATAGATAGGTAAATAAATAAATAGATAGATAGATAGATAGGTAAATAAATAGATAGATAGATAGGTAAATAGATAGGTAGATAGGTAAATAAATAGATAGATAGGTAAATAAATAGATAGATAGATAGGTAAATAAATAGATAGATAGATAGATAGATAGGTAAATAGATAGATAGATAGATAGTTAGGTAAATAAATAGATAGATAGATAGATAGGTAAATAAATAGATAGATAGGTAAATAGATAGATAGATAGGTAGATAGGTAAATAAATAGATAGATAGATAGGTAGATAGGTAAATAAATAGATATATAGATAGATAGGTAAATAAATAGATAGATAGATAGATAGATAGATAGGTAAATAAATAAATAGATAGATAGATAGGTAGATAGGTAAATAAATAGATAGATAGATAGGTAAATAGATAGATAGATAGATAGATAGGTAAATAAATAGATAGATAGATAGATAGGTAAATAGATAGATAGATAGGTAGATAGGTAAATAAATAGATAGATAGATAGGTAGATAGGTAAATAAATAGATAGATAGATAGATAGATAGGTAAATAAATAAATAGATAGATAGATAGGTAAATAAATAGATAGATAGATAGATAGGTAAATAAATAGATAGATAGATAGATAGGTAAATAAATAGATAGATAGATAGATAGATAGGTAAATAAATAAATAGATAGATAGATAGGTAAATAAATAAATAGATAGATAGATAGGTAGATAGGTAAATAAATAGATAGATAGATAGGTAAATAGATAGATAGATAGGTAGATAGGTAAATAAATAGATAGATAGATAGGTAGATAGGTAAATAAATAGATAGATAGATAGATAGGTAAATAAATAAATAGATAGATAGATAGGTAAATAAATAGATAGATAGATAGTTAAATAAATAGATAGATAGATAGGTAAATAGATAGATAGGTAGATAGGTAAATAAATCGATAGATAGATAGGTAAATAAATAGATAGATAGATAGATAGATAGGTAAATAGATAGATAGATAGGTAAATAAATAGATAGATAGATAGATAGGTAAATAAATAGATAGATAGATAGATAGGTAAATAGATAGATAGATAGGTAGATAGGTAAATAAATAGATAGATAGGTAAATAAATAGATAGTCAGTCATAATGTTATTTCATAAAGACATATACATACACTTTTTACAGAGTTATTTACGTAATCTACATTAAGCTAAAAGTCCTTAGCGCATAGTTGGTTCTGTGTTCTGTACATAAACAATTCTTGATCTGATAGCATTGATATCATTTGGCAATAAGTTAGTAAATCCATACTCATGTAGGATTATTTTGTCAACATCCTTTACAAGAAAAGATCTATGTAACATGTAATACATGTTCTTCTCTATAAAACTACATGGCTTTATGAGATTTCTATATACAAATCTTATTTTCATCCAGTTAACCAAATGCCTAAACACCATCAATCCACATTCTCTACAAGCACTGTGGTTGCTCTCCCAGTACTTCATATTCAATATTTTCTTTATTGCCTTGTGGTATCCAATGGAAAACTGCTTAAATGGTATATTACATTTTCTATTATTAAACCAAAGTTCAGCGCCATAAAAATTCAAACAGTAGCTTTGAAATAAATTTAAAAATACTTCAGTACTCGTGTTGCTAAACTTTCTTAAAATACAATTAAACTCATTATAAAACTTATTTCTGCATCTTATCATATCCAAGTCATTATTAAGATTACAATCAATTATAAAACCCATATATTTGTATTCAGAAACAATATTTAATTTGTTATTGTCTAAATATATGAAAGGATTCATTTCCTGTCCATACTTATATTTAAAGATCATACATAGATAGATAGACTCAGACTCAGACTCAATATTTTATTTCGTAAAAGCTACATAAAACTTTGTACATAGTAAGATAATTGTGAAGCACATTTATCTCATAGTTGGTTCACGGCTTTGAATAAAAGTAATTCTAGATTTTACTACGTCAATGTCATTTTCCTTTAAACATTCGATATTATAAATATTCAATAAAATATTCTTTACTTCCTTCATCAAACATAAGCTATCATCATTGTTAAGTAAACATTTTCTTAAAAAGATACAAGGTTTCATCATACATCTGTGAGCAAACCGTATTTTTTGCCAATTAATTAGATGAGTGAATGTCGTTAACCCTGCTAAATCACATGCTTAGATAGATAGGTAAATAGATAGATAGATAGGTAAATAAATAGATAGATAGATAGATAGATAGGTAAATAGATAGATAGATAGGTAAATAGATAGATAGATAGGTAAATAAATAAATAGATAGATAGATAGATAGATAGATAGATAGGTAAATAAATAGATAGATAGATAGATAGATAGATAGATAGGTAAATAAATAGATAGATAGATAGGTAGATAGGTAGGTAAATAAATAGATAGATATATAGATAGATAGATAGATAGGTAAATAAATAGATAGTTAGTTAGTTAGTTAATTCTTTATTTCATAAAAGGTTACATGGTAACATTTTACATATATACAATGTATAAAATTTCATCCTACCGCAAGGTCGGTTCATTATTTTGAACATACAGTATCCGTGACTTAATGGCATCTATGTCATTTTCCATCATGCTTTCAATGTTATACTCTGAAAGTAGTACAGACTTGGCTTCGTTAGCCAGGAACAGATCCTCGGACACATTTAACAGGCATTTTCTTAAATATTTGCAGGGATTACTAATTATTTTATAACTAAACCTGATTCTCTGCCAATTTATAAAATGATTAAACGTCATTAGTCCGGCAAGGTGACATGCTTTATGGTTGCTCTCCCAGTATATTAGCTTCATCATTTTCTTTATTGCTTTATGGAAGCCTATTGCAAATTGTTTCAATGGGACATAACATTTCTTATTACAGAACCACAATTCCGATCCATAAAAACTCATACAATAACTCTGGAATAATTTACTAAATACATTACAGCTAACGCTAGAAAATTTCCGCAAAAGGCAATTGAATTCGTTATAAAACTTATTCCTGCATCTTATTATGTCTTTGTCATTATGCAAATTGCAATCTATTACAAAGCCAAGATATCTACATTCGTGTACAACTTCTAACTTACTTTCATATAAATATAAAATCGGATCCTTGACATTATCGTGTTTGTGCTTAAAATACATACAAACGGACTTACTTTTATTTTTTATTTTTTTTTACTTTTTCTATTGCACTAGACATATCGAAAGCCTTCGATAGAGTCTGGCATAAATCTTTAATTTCTAAACTACCCTCCTTCGGTTTCTATCCCTCCATCTGTGCCTTTGTCTCTAATTTCCTTTCCGGCCGTTCCATAGCCGCGGTTGTGGACGGCCATTGTTCACTTCCTCACCCTATAAACTCCGGTGTTCCTCAGGGCTCTGTCCTATCTCCTATTCTCTTTCTAATTTTTATAAATGATCTCCTTAACTGTACCTTAATTCCCATCCATTCATACGCAGACGACTCAACCTTACACTACTCCATTAGTTTTTCAGAACGCCCCAGCCAGCAATCCCTCAACGACAAACGTAATGAAGCCATAGAACTCTTAAATTCTGATCTAAATACTATTTCCAATTGGGGCAGAGAAAACCTTGTTAACTTTAATGCTTCCAAAACCCAATTTCTCCATCTATCTACCCGTCAGGATCTCCCAGCGGACTATCCCTTATTCTTCAACAATACAAAAATCAACCCTTCATCTTCTCTCAATATTCTTGGTGTCTCTTTTTCTTCTGCTCTCATTTGGAAGGACCATATTACCAGTCTTGCTAAGGCAGCCTCCCAGAAACTGGGTGTGCTCAACCGCCTTAGGGGGTTCTTTTCCCCTGCACAGCTTCTTGCTCTGTACAGGGGCATAGTGCGCCCTTGTATTGAGTATTGTTCACATGTGTGGGGAGGTTCCTCTCACACCGCTCTCCTAGACAAAGTTGAAAGGAAGGCCTTTCGTATCATTAACTCCCGTCCACTCACCAACTCTCTGCAATCTCTCTCTCTCCGCCGCAATGTTGCATCTCTCTCGCTATTCTATCGCTACTATAATAATCAGTGTTCCTCAGAGCTATCCCAGTGCATACCACCTCCTTTACGTAGGGCACGTGGTACCCGTCTTGCAACTCAATCCCACCCCTACTCTGTGCAACTCTCCAACCCAAGAGTGAAACGTTACTCTCAAACTTTCTTCTACTCAACAGCTGAGCTCTGGAACTCTCTCCCAGAATCAGTCTTTCCCTCTTCCTATGACTTAAATTGCTTCAAACTCCGTGTGTCCAGGCATTTTGGCTCAAACGTCCCTTGATTTTGGCCCTGTCACTCTTTCAACTATGGGGGAGGCACTCGCTATAGGCAGTTATGCCTTTTGCCTCCCTCAATCACATAGAAAAAAAAAAAAAAAAAAAAAAAAAACTTGGATTAATTTCAATATCAATTGCCTTTGCTTCATTTTCAATTATGTTCAATAATTCTTGTAAACCTGATGAAGAAGGAGAAAGCAGAACCAAGTCATCAGCATAAGCAATTATGTTGCTAGATCTGTTACCCAACTTGCAGCCTCAGATACTTTTTCTATCATGTCATTAATGTAAATATTAAATAGAACTGTTGACAGAATACCACCTTGTCTCACTCCATTTTTAATTTTCCAAGGATCTGACACTGTATCTTTATGCTTAGTAGCTACACTTTGATTCCTATATAAGAAATATAAAATATTTACATAAAAAATAGGAATATTTAATTTTAAAAGTTTATGAATAAGCTTAAAATTATTAACTTTATCAAAAGCTTTCTTCAGATCTATAAAAGAGGCATATACATTTGAGCTTAAAGAATTATATCTTAAAATGGTTTCATTTAAAACTAAGCATGTTGTAGACGTAGAGTGATTCACTCTAAATCCATGCTGTCTGTCATTAAAAGTCACATACCGTTCAATATGGTATTTTAAACAATACTCAAACAGTTTGAGGAACACTGAGGATGATACAATTGGTCTGTAATTTTCTATATCACTCTGATCTTTGAATTTATCCTTTACTAAAGGTAAAATAACTCCAAAAGTCATTCTTTCAGGCAAGTATCCATGTGTGACAAAAGACGAAAAGAGTTTAGCTAATAGCTTCACTAAATATTCAGAACCATGTTTGATATGATTTGAATGTACATTATCGTAACCAATGACATGCTTAAGGTCATTAATTCCTTTACATACATCATTTATATTAATATTTCCTAATAACTGTCCTTTTCTTACATTTGCATTTAATTTTGTGGTAAGGTACTGGTACTCTAAATTAGATATATTTTGAAATTTTTCGTCATCAAAGATGCCTTTAAACCTCTGAGAGAATTTTTCAGCTATAAGAATTGCTTCACATTCACCTTCTATTTTCATATTAATATAGGATTTATTTTTCTTTGTCTTCCTCACTTCTTTCCAAAACACGTTATATCTTTTATTCGCCAAAGAATCATCTAATTTGTCATTTCTAATCTGGTTTTCATTTGTTTCATCTTAGTGCTTTTTTAAATGCTTTTCTAGTCTCTTTCATATGATCAAGTATATCTCCAGATAAGGGACATCCTATTTTTTTCCATATTAAAAATCTCTCTCTAGCAATTTTATACAAGTGGGATACATGATCATTCCAACCAGGTTTAATGTGTTCCTTTCTTTTTGGCACAACAGTATATTCATTAGTTGAATTTATCATAACATCCACAAGAGTTTTATATATATAATCAATTTCAATAATATGATATTTATTTTTACATTTATATACACAACAGTCCAAACAATCCAATTTCATCAAACCCAACTGAATAATGCTTTCACTTACTTTATCTTTGTAAGTCGTTGTTACTTCATTAGAGGAAAACAGCGACCAGTTTACAAATTGTGAAAAATGAGAATCTGTTTTGATTACAGTATGTGCCATCTTAATATTAAGGTTGAAAGTTATAGGGAAATGGTGATAGAGAGCAAGATCATAGCGCACAGTTATATCAGAAACAAAACTGCTTAGACTTTGTGATAGAACAACATGATCCAACCAACTAACTGTACTCTTACTTGGACACAAATAAGTAAAAGTATCAAGTGGCAACACTGAGTCACCAACCTTCATATTCTTGTTCATAATAAAATTAATCAATTCATTCCAAAATCTACCCTTTCTATAATTTGCATACAAATCGCCGCTTATAATTAAGTTGTTAATATTTTGCTCTTCAATAAGATTATCAAGCATAGCGAGTGACTGTCTGTATTCATCTATTGCATCATCATTTTGCTTATCGCACGGTAGATAGACATTTACTATAAAATATTTCTGATTTTCCGAAGATAATATAATTCCTAAAATCCTATCATTACAATAAACAGGATTGATAAATTGACTTAAACTTTTCCTCCATAAAATAGCAACTTCCTTAGATGGCCTACCCTCTACTATCCCATCAGTGGTTTTATCTTCTACGCAAGCTACACAGTCAAAGGAATCATTGATTGTATTCATATAAGGCAAATCTTCTTCAAGTAACATTAGTTCCTGCAGTAGAATTATATCATACTCATTCGATAATGTTTTTACAGTTTCTAAGTTGTTTCTAACAGAATTACAATTAAAAGAGACACAACTAGATAGATAGATAGATAGATAGATAGGTAAATAAATGGATAGATAGATAGATAGATAGATAGATAGGTGAATAGATATTTTTAATGGATTTATAGGAAACAATTTAAAACAAATTAATATATGAATAAATAAATCAAATTGCACAGTCTATCATTAGAGGTGTTTTTTATTCTGACTGCACCGCCACATTCCAACGATCTTAACCCCTTCTGTGCCGGCGACGTCTTTTCATTATTACGCTGGCTTAATTTAGACGATTGTTTGCTGTTTAAGAAGGACCTGCGGTGGTCAAAAGGGTTAAGGGGAGATTTCCACTTGAGGGATTTTTTTTTTCTGGACCCCCTTTCTCCCTCATGTTTAGCCCCATTGCTTTTGATATTTTAAGACGTTCGCCCCATAATTAAGAATTTTCGACCCATTTCTATCAATTTTAAGACCTTTCATGCAATTTAGGTGTCGATTTTTTCCTGGCGAGCGATCGCGAGCCTGTAATTTAAGAGGAAGCGGCCTTTGGCCGGGACATTTTTCTACCGAAAAATGTACACATTTATCTTGAAAGGGGGCCTAGAGGGTGTAAATTTAAGCTTGATGGAGGTCTAGGGAACTAACTAAAAACTTCCCCTTAAGCAAGATAATTTGAAGCCTGTCAATTCATTAATCGAGTTTAGGAGTAAAGTTAGTAATATGTAATTGGTAGAGGACCTTTTTAAACTGAACAAAATCTTCTAATAGTAGCCAGGATTTGTTTTTAAATGACGTCGCCGGTACAGAAAGGGTTAATGTAGCCTTGATCAAGAATGGTAAATAGTGGGGCGATAGTTTAATAAGACCTGATACCACAAATTGCGCTCTCTCTCTCTCTCTCTCTCTCTCTCTCTCTCTCTCTCTCTCTCTCTCTCTCTCTCTCTCTCTCTCTCTACTCTCTCTCTCTCTCTCTCTCTCTCTATCAATTCTCTCTCTCTCTCTCTCTCTCTCTCTCTCTCTCTCTCTCTATCTATCTATATTTATCAATTTATCTCTCTCTCTCACTCCCTCACTCTCACTCACTCACTCACTCACTCTCACTCACTCTCTCTCTCTCTCACTCTCTCTCTCTCTCTCTCTCTCTCTCTCTCTCTCTCTCTCTCTATCTATCTATCTATCTATCTATCTATCTATCTATCTATCTATCCTCTCTCTCTCTCTCTCTCTCTCTCTCTCTCTCTCTCTCTCTCTCTCTCTCTCTCTCTCTCTCTCTCCTACATACAGTAAGTCACGGCCTTTTATTAAACTTGAACTTGCAAGGGGTCGCCGCCCCCCTCCTCGCTGTCTGCTTTGCTACGTCGCTGTCTGTGATGTCTGGGGCTGATCTGGCGAGGGGGGCGTACCTACAAAGTGTGTGTGTGTGTGTGTGTGTGTGGTAATAATAGAAGATCAGAATGAGAGAGAGTCTATGTGTGTGTGTGTGTGTGTATGTGTGTGTGTGTGTGTGTTAGAGTCACGTCTGGGAATTGGAGAGATGGGGGAGGGTGTACAGAGAGAGTGTGTGTGTGTGTGTGTGTGTGTGTCTGACGGTAGGGCTATGTCTGGTAAATATTGTAAGGGTATATTTGCGTACAGTCGGCCACATAAGTTTTGTTCCTCTCCATGATCCTATGTATGGGTATATCAGGGGTAGGGTTAGGGGGGACGGGTATATCAGGGGTAGGGGGGTTTATCAGGGGGAGGGGGGGATAAGGGGTAGAGTTAGGGGGGAAGGGTATATCAGGGGGAGGGGGGGATAAGGGGTATATCAGGGGTAGGTATGAAGGGGGTATATATGTAATAGCCTGGGGTTGGGGGTATATATATGATGGGCTGGGGATTGGAGTAGGGGGGAAGCGCAATATCAGGGGGTGTGGAAAGAGGCTCTGTCAGGGGGAGGGGAAAGAGAGTATATCAGGGGTAGGGGTAGGAGTAGGGAGGAAGCGGTATATATTTGTTGTGATGGGTAGGGGAAGGGGTATATCAGGGGTAGGGGAGGGGAAAGACGGTATATCAGGGGTAGGGGGAGGGGAAAGAGGGTATATCAGCGGTAGGGGGAGGGGAAAGAGGGTATATCAGGGGTAGGGGGAGTGGAAAGAGGGTATAGGAGGGGGAGGGGAAAGAGGGTAGATCAGGGGTAGGGGGAGGGGAAGGGGTATATCAGGGGTAGGGGAGGGGAAAGAGGGTATATCAGGGATAGGGGGAGGGGAAGGGGTATATCAGGGGAGGGGAAAGAGGGTATTCAGGGGTAGGGGAGGGGAAAGAGGGTATATCAGGGGTAGGGGGAGGGGAAGGGTATATCAGGGGTAGGGGGAGGGGAAAGGGTATATCAGGGGTAGGGGGAGGGGAAAGGGGTATATCAGGGGTAGGGGGAGGGGGAAAAAGAGGGTATATCAGGGGTAGGGGGAGGGGAATGAGGGTATAGCAGGGGTAGGGGGAGGGGAAGGGGTATATCAGGGGTAGGGGGAGGGGAAAAGGGGTATATCAGGGGTAGGGGGAGGGGAAAAGATATAATAGGGGTAGGGGGAGGGGAAAAGAAAGAGGGTATATCAGGGGTAGGGGGAGGGGAAGGAAAAAGAGGGTATATCAGGGGTAGGGGAGGAGGGGAAAGAGGGTATATCAGGGGTAGGGGGAGGGGAAAGACGGTATATCAGGGCAAGGGGGAGGGAAAGAGTGTATATCAGGGGTAGTGTGTGGGGAAGTGGTAGGGGGAGGGGAAAGAGGGTATATCAGGGGAAGGGAAGGTATATCAGGGGTAGGGGGAGGGGAAAGAGGGTATATCAGGGGTAGGAGGAGGGGAAAGAGGGTATATCAGGGGTAGGGGGAGGGGAAAGAGGGTATATCAGGGGTAGGAGGAGGGGAAAGAGGGTATATCAGGGGTAGGAGGAGGGGAAAGAGGGTATATCAGGGGTAGGGGAGGGGGAAAGAGGGTATATCAGGGGTAGGAGGAGGGGAAAGAGGGTATATCAGGGGTAGGGGAGGGGAAAGAGGGTATATCAGGGGTAGGAGGAGGGGAAAGAGGGTATATCAGGGGTAGGAGGAGGGGAAAGAGGGTATATCAGGGGTAGGGGAGGGGAAAGAGGGTATATCAGGGGTAGGGGGAGGGGAAAGAGGGTATATCAGGGGTAGGGGGAGGGGAAAGGGTATATCAGGGGTAGGAGGAGGGGAAAGAGGGTATATCAGGGGAAGGGGGAGGGGAAATAGGGTATATCAGCGATAGGGGGAGGGGAAAGAGGGAATACAAGGGGTAGGGGGAGGGGAAGGGGTATATCAGGGGTAGGGGGAGGGGAAGGGGTAGGGGGAGGGGAAAGAGGGTATATCAGGGGTAGGAGGAGGGGAAAGAGGGTATATCAGGGGTAGGGGGAGGGGAAAGAGGGTATATCAGGGGTATGGGAGGTATATCAGGGGTAGGGGGAGGGGAAAGAGGGTATATCAGGGGTAGGGGGAGGGGAAAGAGGGTATATCAGGGGTAGGGGGAGGGGAAAGAGGGTATATCAGGGGTAGGGGGAGGGGAAAGAAGGTATATCAGGGGTAGGGGGAGGGGAAAGAGGGTATATCAGGGGTAGGGGAGGTATATCAGGGGTAGGGGGAAGGGGGGAAGGGGTTATAACAGGGGTAGAGTAAAGGAAGGGGGCATCAGGGGTAGGGGTAAGAAGGGATAATATACACATGAGTCACTGGCGGGGTATGGAGATTAATAATTGTTTGTTGTTGTGGTGGTGGTGGGGTTGTTGTTGTTGTTGTTGTTGGTGGTGGAGTTTAAAGGGACAGGTGTTTGTTTGTACATATGACACCTGTTGCTAGATGCGTGTGTGTGTGGGTTGGGTGTGGGGCCCTGTGGGGGGGTGTTTGTGTGGGTATGGGTGGGGGGGGGTAGGCTGTGTGTTTGGGTGTGTGTGGGTGTGTGTGTGTGTGAGTGAGGCTGGGTGTGTGTGTGTATGTATGTGGGTATGTGTGTATGTGTGAGGGAGAGATGACATGTGTGAGAGTCGTGGGTGAGAGAGTGAGAGAGTTTTTGTGTAAGGCAATAAATATGTGTAGGTATCAGTAATATTATATAATTACGTCTCAAATCCTCCACCCCACCCCACCCCTCCCGCCCCCGTTATCAAGATACATTATAATCCTTTGGCGAGACAAATCCATATTAGTCTGAACCAGAGTCAAGTCAAGGCTAAGGAAGGGAGGATTTATTTATTGCTTTATTGTTATTTACTTATTATTATTATTATTATTATTATTATTATTATTATTATTGTCTCGAGTCGCCCACCCCCATACAAAAAAACTAGGAAACTAGAGAAGATGCCAGAGTATATACATACATACAAACATAAGGGAGGTGTGGCAGAGTGGTCTTGCCACTGGACTGGTAATCCAATGGACCCGGGTTCGAATCCCACTATGTCAATGGGAAGATATTATTGGGATGGAATTTGTGCTGTACCTAGTTTCAGTGCATTACCACAGCACACCGTAATGCCAAAATAATACCCTCATTGTTCCCTGATTAAATAGCACTGTATGAATATTCCCATATTCAAAATATGCTATAGTGAGTTAATTGCTCAATAGGTGGCGTTCTGAGAGTGAGGATCCGAGTCTGGGGAGTGAGACGTTGAAGCACGAAGGCGGAGAAGCTTCAGAGATGGGATTGCTTCGAGCCGGGGTGCTACGCATGTCTCACTCCCTAGACTGGAACAAGACCTCACGGGCCTCACCGTGTTCAGCGGTTGAGTGAGCAGGCTCTCAGCCTATGCCCGAGAGGGAGTAGTTGAAATATATAAAAAAAAAAAAACATACATACATACATTATTATTATTATTATTATTAGTAGTAGTAGTAGTAGTAGTAATAATAGTAGTAGTAGGAAAAAGAAGAAAAACAGAAAAAAAATAGGAAAAGTGGGGATTGGGCCTGAGTAAATAGATAGATAGATAGTAGTAGTAGTAGTAGTTTTCTTATTATCATTATAATTATTATTGTTAGTATTATTATTATTATTATCTATCTATTGCCGGACGCCGTGGTCACCGAAAGGGTGGCCACGAACGAAACGCCCCTATGCACCTCTGTCCCCAGTCAGTTGACGTCCCTCCTCCTATCCAGCACCGCTTTCACGCATATACTTCTGAACTCCATCCTTCCACCTCTCACTCGGTCTACCTCTCCCTCTCTGTCCTTCCACCTCACTCTCGTACACTCTCTTAGTCACTATCTGCTTCTCATACGTTCGTTCCACATGGTCGAACCATCTCAAGGTGTTCCTTTTCACACTTTCCAGCACATCTACATCCACACCACACCTCTCTCGTACTTCCTCATTCGTCTGTCTATCCCTCCATGTAACTTCGCACGCACTTCTCGAATAATTCATTTCCACCCCTCTCACTCTTGGTTTGAGTCTCTCCACCAACGTCCATGCTTCGCTCCCATAAGTCAGTGTCGAGATTACCACACTGTCATGCAAGGGCTTCTTTACTTCCATGCTGGCCACCCTATTTCTTGTTACTGCTTTCAGCGTTCCTACAAGTCTCTTCCCCTGTTGCACCCTCTACCGCACTTCTTCATCCATACTCTCATCTTTACTCAACACACTGCCCAAATACTTAAATGAGCTGACATTCTCCATAGCCTGACTGTTCAACCTCACCTCACACTCTGTGGCTGCACCCCTTTCAAAGACCATAACATTACTCTTCCCCGCATTTACCTTCAAATTCCGTTTTTCACACACTGTTCCAAACATATTTATCAGACACTGCAACTCCCATTCACTATCGCTCATCAGAACTGTGTCATCGGCAAACAGCAGTACAGGCAACTTCCACTCGTTTCCTTCTCTTATCAGAGGTACGGTCGCGCAAATAATTCATGGCTCAGCTGTTATTACGTTTGGCTCGCTCTGTCCTGTATTAATGTCTGTCAGATGTTAAATAGGGTGGGTAAGTGTGTGAACATGTTATATATTTCACTCGATATGAAGAAATGAAGCTTATATACTGCTGATACCAATTATTGATCAAAACATACTTGGTGCCGAGACATCACTTATTAGTGCGACTGTACACCAACATCCACTGCTCTTCCTTGTATATCTTTTATGATTCCACGAACGTCTCCCTTCTCCCTCATGTTTAGCCCCATTAGTTTTCAGATTTTCAGACGTTCGACCCACTAGTTTGGCGATTATAGGACTTGTCGCTTCATTTCTTTGTCAATACTAAGATTCTTTCGTCCCATTAGGTGTCGATTTTTCCTAGCGAACGATAGCGAGCCTGTAATTTAAAAGCTACCGAAACATGCACAAATGTATCTATAAGTTATCATATGTTATCATCTTTTGTATATATATATACAGTATATATATATATATATATATATATATATATATATATATATATATATATATATATATATATAGAGAGAGAGAGAGAGAGAGAGAGAGAGAGAGAGAGAGAGAGAGTCTTTCCTCGTAATACTAAAACGAATTAATTGTTCTGCGTGACTTAATGCGAGTGTTTTTATCCATGAATCGCGAGCCGAAATACGAGACTGTTTACCGCAACAACCTACTCGCGTGACGCCGAAGTATGCACGGCGGCGGCGGCGGCTGTATAAAGGCTTCCGCTAGCAGATTCCGGAAGTGAGAGAGAGAGAGAGAGAGAGAGAGAGAATGTGGGTACTGTAGTGTAATAGTCTGTTTTTATTTTTTATTTTTTTGTTTTATATTTTATTTTTTTCCCAACTGACGGTAAATTGCAAAGTTCCCATCAAAATGTCTCTGTTATTTTGCAGTTATGTATTTTGTAGTTATGCATGGTGCTAATTATTTAAAGGGAAAAAAAGGTGCCTAATACGATCTACCATAAACAAGTAATAATGTCTAAAATATAAATACAAATAATTAGTTACGAATGCTAGACACCTCCTGATCCCTATGTAACTGTATAATTCTTGGTAGTATATAAATAAAAATGTATAATTATGATCTACCGTAACAAAAAATAATAATAATAATAATAATAATAATAATAAATAAATAGTTACGAATGTTTGAAACCTCCCCAATTAAAAAAATAATAATAATAATAACACAAAATATATATAAAATTAATTAGTTAGGGGGCGGTTCGTTCGTGGCCACCCCTTCGGGGATCACGGCGTCAGACAATAGATAGATAGATAGATAGAATTAGTTAGGAATGTTTGAAACCTCTCCATAACCCCTGACTCTATAATTATTGGTAGGGTCTATTAATAAATGTGAATAATGTGATGTACCGTAATCAAAACAAAAACAATAATAATTCCGTTAATCAAATAAATAAATATAATTACAAATAAATGAAAGGAATTAGATCTAAGTGTTTGAAACCTCTCCATATCCCCTGACTCTATAATTCTTGGCAGTGTATAAATAAAGGTGACTAATCTGATGTACCGACGTAGAGCGCTCCGGTAAAAAAGAAAGAAGATGGGTGATGATCAAAACACAGAAGGTCTAGGCCGCCATCCAAGGTGGGGTCGAACAGGTGCTGTCTGGTCTGGGGCAAGCAACCAAGCAGACAGGCGGTGTGTGTGTGGGGGGGGGGGGGGGTAGAGGGGGGTGGAGTGAGAGAGAGAGAGAGAGGGTGGGAGTGAGTGGGAGAGAGATACAGGCAGTGGGTGGTGGTGGTGGTTCAGACAGAGAGTGAGGGAGAGAGTGTGTATGTCTGTGTGTGTGTGTGCGGGTGTAAGTATATATATGTGTGTGTGTGTCCCTCCTACGGATCAAGGTCGTAGACCTCTGTCAAGGTTGTCGGCAGTGCCAGCCAGTGTGACTCTGACGGTGTGGGTGGTAGGGGTAGGGGTCAAATGAAGGCACCCTGTAACACTCTCCTCAGACAGGAAGTTAGCTTACACTATAGGAGACATTGTTGTACCCAGACTGTGTAGGTGTAGGAGTGTGTGTGGGTGTGTGTGTGTGTGTGTGTAGGTGTAGGGGTGGGTGGGGTGTGTGTGGTGGGGTCAAATGAAGGCACCCTGTGACACTCACACTTCAGACAGGAAGTTAGCTTACACTATAGGAGACATTGTTGTACCCAGACTGTGTAGGTGTAGGAGTGTGTGTGTGTCTGTGTTGTGTGTGTATGTCTGTGTATGTGTTGGTTGTATGGGTGTGTGGGTGTGGGTGTAGGGGTGTGTGTGTGTCTGTGTTGTATGTGTATGTGTTGGTTGTATGGGTGTGTGTGTGGGTGTAGGGGTGTGTATGTGTCGGTTGTATGGGTGTGTGGGTGTAGGTGTAGGGGTGTGTGGGGTCAGATGTAGGCAGTCTATGACACTTACCTCAGACAGGAATTAGTTAGCTCAGGGTACCGTACACAATATAGGAGACATTGTTGTATCCCAGATTGTGTAGGTGTAGGAGTGTGTCTGTGTTGTGTGTGTATGGGTGTATGTGTTAGGTGCGTGTAGGTGTGGGTTGTATGGGTGTTGGTTGTATGTGTGTGTTTATGTAGATGTAGGGGGGGGGGGGGGGTGTTTATGGGTGTCTGGTTGTAGGGGTCAAATGTAGGCACTTTGTAACACTCTCACCTCAGACAGGAAGTTAGCTCAGGGTACACTATTTACACTATGAGAGTCTATGTTGGGTTTGCATTGAGTGTGTGTCTGTGTTGGGTCAGGTGTGTGTGTCTGTGTTGGTGTGTGTGTGTCTGTGTTGTGTTGTGTGTGTGTGTGTTGGTGTGTGTGTGTCTGTGTTGGTGTGTGTGTCTGTGTTGTGTGTGTTGGTGTGTGTGTGTCTGTGTTGGTGTGTGTGTCTGTGTTGTGTGTGTTGGTGTGTCTGTGTTGTGTGTGTGTGTGTGTCTGTGTTGGTGTGTGTGTCTGTGTTGGTGTGTGTGTCTGTGTTGTGTGTGTGTCTGTGTTGGTGTGTGTTTGTCTGTGTTGTGTTGTGTTGGTGTGTGTCTGTGTTGGTGTGTGTGTCTGTGTTGTGTTGTGTGTGTGGTGTGTCTGTGTTGGTGTGTGTGTCTGTGTTGGTGTGTGTTGGTGTGTATTGTGTTGGTGTGTGTGTGGTGTTGGTGTCTGTGTTTTGGTTGTATTGAGTTGGGTTTGGGTGTGTGTCTGTGTTGGTGTGTGTGTGTCTGTTGTTGGTGTGTGTGTCTGTGTTGTGTGGTGTGTGTGTGGTGGTGTGTGTGTATGTGTGTGTTGTGTGTGTGGTGTGTGTGGTTGTGTGGTTGTGTGTGTTGTGTGTGTGTGTGTCTGTGTTGGTGTGTGTGTCTGTGTTGTGTGTCTGTGTTGTGTGTTTGGTGTCTGTATTGAGTTGGGTTTGGGTGTGTGTCTGTGTTGGTGTGTGTGTGTGTGTGTGTTGGTGTGTGTGTGTGTGTGTGTTGGTGTGTGTGTGTCTGTGTTGGTGTGTGTGTCTGTGTTGTGTGTGTTGTGTGTCTGTGTTGTGTGTCTGTGTGTTTGGTGTCTGTATTGAGTTGGGTTTGGGTGTGTGTCTGTGTTGGTGTGTGTGTGTCTGTGTTGGTGTGTGTCTGTGTTGTGTGTGTGTTGGTGTGTGTGTGTCTGTGTTGGTGTGTGTGTCTGTGTTGTGTGTGTGTCTGTGTTGTTGGTGTGTGTGTGTTGTGTGTGTGTGTCTGTGTTGGTGTGTGTGTCTGTGTTGTGTGTGTGTGTGTGTGTTGGTGTGTGTGTGTCTGTGTTGGTGTGTGTGTCTGTGTTGTGTGTCTGTGTTGTGTGTTTGGTGTCTGTATTGAGTTGGGTTTGGGTGTGTGTCTGTGTTGGTGTGTGTGTGTCTGTGTTGGTGTGTGTGTCTGTGTTGGTGTGTGTGTCTGTGTTGTCTGTGTTGTGTGTGTGTTGGTGTGTGTGTGTCTGTGTGGTGGTGTGTTGTGTGTTGGGGTGTGTGTTGTGTGTGTGGTTGTGTTGGTGGTGTCTGTGTTGTGTGGGTGTCTGTGTTGGTGTGGTGTGTGTTGTGTGGTGTGGTGGTGGTGTGTATGGGGTGTGTGTGTGTTGTGTGTGTGTGTCTGTGTTGGTGTGTGTCTGTGTTGTGTTGGTGTGTGTGTGTCTGTGTTGGTGTGTGTGTCTGTGTTGTGTGTCTGTGTGTTTGGTGTCTGTATTGAGTTGGGTTTGGGTGTGTGTCTGTGTTGGTGTGTGTGTGTCTGTGTTGGTGTGTGTGTCTGTGTTGGTGTGTGTGTGTCTGTGTTGGTGTGTGTGTCTGTGTTGTGTGTGTGTCTGTTGTGTGTGTGTTGGTGTGTGTGTGTCTGTGTTGTGTGTGTGTGTCTATGTTGGTGTGTGTGTCTGTGTTGTGTGTGTGTGTGTGTGTCTGTGTTGGTGTGTGTGTCTGTGTGTTTGGTGTCTGTATTGAGTTGGGTTTGGGTGTGTGTCTGTGTTGGTGTGTGTGTGTGTTGGTGTGTGTGTGGTGTGTGTTGTGTCTGTGGTGTGTGTGTGTTGGTGTGGTGTGGTGGTTGTGGGTGATGTGTGTGTGTGTGTGTGTGTGTGTGTCTGTGTTGGTGTGTGTGTGTGTTGGTGTGTGTGTGTCTTGGTGTGTGTGTGTTGGTGTGTGTGTGTTGGTGTGTGTGTGTGTGTCTGTGTTGGTGTGTGTGTCTGTGTTGGTGTGTGTGTCTGTGTTGTGTGTGTGTGTTTGGTGTCTGTATTGATTTGGGTTTGCATTGGGCGTGTGTCTGTGTTGGTGTGTGTGTCTGTGTTGTGTGTGTGTGTTTGGTGTCTGTATTGAGTTGGGTTTGCATTGGGTGTGTGTCTGTGTTGGCTTTTCGTTGGGTGAGCTTGTGCGTGTGTAGGAGTCACGCACACACAAACACACGCACACAGACACACACACACACACATACACACACACAAGGATAAAGATTACAGAACCCTCCCATGGTTGTGGACAGACTATAAGACAGGGAGAGAGAGAGAGAGAGAGAGAGAGAGAGAGAGAGAGAGAGAGAGAGAGAGAGAGAGAGAGAGGGGGGGGGGGGGAGGAATAGGGGGGGGAGAAATACAGACAGACAGACAGACAGACAGACCCATGTGACTGTCTATTGGTGAGAGAGAGGGAGAGAGAGAGAGAGAGAGAGAGAGAGAGGGGGAGGGATAGGGTGGGGAGAAATACAGACAGACGGATAGATAGATAGATAGATAGATAGAGACATGGATAAATAGACAGACAGACAGACAGACAGACAGACCCAAATACCCGTCTACTAGCGGTGTAGGGTTCAGATGTAGAGAGACGGGTCGGGTTCCTCAGACAGGAAGTTTCTAGGGGTACATTGTGTAGAGTATAGTAGCCATTGTGGTACCAAAAACAAGAAAGGTCTGTATGCCTAAAGGGTATCCTCCATAACATGTACAAAATTGATACCTGGATGGGGATAAACGTCTTAAAACAGTAGGCTGAATGGGGCCGAATGGATACAACCCAGAGAGAGAGAAAAAACGAGGTGGGCATAAGGAGTAGAAGCTCAAGTTTGCACAGCTGTTTGAAACCACTATAATTATTTTTGTATATAATTACACTTAATGACTGCAGTTTGTGTATTTCCAAGACCTTCAACGACAACGTACCTTCCAGAGTATTGGAGCTTGTACAGAAAAATCCCTATCAAAATACCCAATGATCTTATATACCTTTTTTTAAGCACACTATTAATATAGCCAATGATCTTATATACCTTTTGAATTACACTATCAATATACCCAATGATCTTATAAACCTTTTTCATACCCTTAGTAAGAATTAGTTAGAATTTCCCAATGATCTTAAATACCTTTTTTGAATTACACTATCAATATACCCAATGAGCTTATAAATCTTTTTCATACCCTTAGTAAGAATTAGTTAGAATTTCCCAATGATCTTAAATACCTTTTTTGAATTACACTATCAATATTCCCAATGAGCTTATAAATCTTTTTCATACCCTTAGTAAGAATTAGTTAGAATTTCCCAATGATCTTATATACCTTTTTCATACCCTTAGTAAGAATTAGTTAGAATTTCCCAATGATCTTATATACCTTTTTCATACCCTTAGTAAGAATTAGTTAGAATTTCCCAATGAGCTTATATACCTTTTTCATACCCTTAGTAAGAATTAGTTAGAATTTCCCAATGATCTTATATACCTTTTTCATACCCTTAGTAAGAATTAGTTAGAATTTCCCAATGATCTTATATACCTTTTTCATACCCTTAGTAAGAATTAGTTAGAATTTCCCAATGATCGTATATACCTTTTTTTAATTACATTATCAATATACCCAATGATCTTGTATACCTTTTTTTAATTATATTATCAATATACCCAATGATCTTGTATACCTTTTTTAATACTCTTAGTAAGAATGAGTTAGAATAGTATACCTTTTATATCTTTTTGAATTACACTATTAATATACCCAATGGTCTTATATACCTTTTTCCTACTCTTAGTAATAATGAGTTTGAATTATTATGAACCAGAACAGCTGCCACTATTAGGCAAAGATAATTACAGTAATTAATGCATGAATTATTATTATAATTATTATTAATACACCCACTCTCCATACCAAATCACAAACCACAATTATAACTACCAATTAGCCTCAATAGCTGTAATTAAACTAATGCGTATACTGTAACTACGTTTATATCAATTGTATTCGCAATTATAATGACATTTCTATTCATAATTACAATGATAGAAACAAAAACAGTTATATACAAAAAAAAATACCCATTACCCATTAGTTAGTTAAAATAGGACTTCAGAGGCTATCAACCCTTCTGGATTATTAAGCCAGCACACTGCAAGTCAAGAATACCGTCAGGACTGGAGCCCCTTTTCGAGAACTCCAGTCCCCTGATACCAATTAGCATCAATAGCTGTAATTAAAAAAATAACTATATCTACGTATATATACAGTATATATATCTACGTATATATACAGTATATATATCAATTATATTTGCATATTATAATGAAACTGCATACGTAACTACAATGGTAGAAACAACAACAGTTATAGAAAAAACAATGACAATAAAAACTACAGTGATAACAAGTAATATATTAATTGTAAGGAAAAATAATGATAAATTCAATAACATTATCAAGAAAACAATAACAATAACATTTCAACCCCCCCCAAAACCCCCCCCCCCCCCACATATTTTAACAATAGCACAACAAAAACACAAAAGTAACATTAACAACAACAAAAGCAAAAAATAATCATGTATACTATTTAATAAATCTGAAAATCACTTGCCACTTAAAGACAAACAATTACAAAACCAAAGGACCCCCCTCAACAACAAAATAATTAAAAAAAAAAAAAAAAAAAAAAAAAAAAAAAAATAAATAATAATAATAATAATAATAATAATAGGTCTATATGTGGTGATGGGCTGGTCTATCACAGTGAGAACTGAGCGATCTCTGCCATACCCATAGCTTACTCTGACTGTTCCTTTTACTTATATATCTTCTAGATCTCAAGTGACGGTGTCTCTTCCGTGGATTGACCTCCCAGTCTACCTAGATTGGAAGCCAAAGCGTCACATTTTTCCTTTGCCCCTCAACTTTCTCTTCATAATTGCTGAGGGGCACAGGGCCCTGGGTGGGACTTTGGTTTCCCGGGCGTTTCTGCACCCTCCTCAGCTCCCCGCCATGGAGTGGCTTCGGTCACCCAGGCTTTATTGTGGTCGGCAGGGAGGGTTCTGTGGGGGCGCTCGGCTATGGCCTTGGCCTTGCTCGGGGCCTTGGGGCTGTTCGGCCAGGCAGCTTGGGGAATAACAACAACAACAACATATAAAATAAAAATAAGAACAAATAAAACAACTAAATAAATAAATAAATATTGAATCTGAAGAAAACAAATTAATACTATGGAGTGAAGTCTAAGATGCTGACAATAATGAGTGTAATTATAAACATTCAATTATATAATTTAGCGGTATTTATAATTATTAATTGTTGTAAGATGAAGAGTTTAGCTTGTAATTATCAGAGGAGTGCCGGTCGCTGAGAGAGAGACAGAGTGAGAGAGAGAGCGTGTGTGAGAGAGTGCGTGAGTTAGTACGTGTGTGTGTGTGTGTGAGTGAGAGAGAGAGAGAGGCTGCCCTAATCGTCCTGATCATAATTTTCAATAATATACAAAATTAACTAAATAATTATAATTCTGACACAGTTATTTGAGAGAAAGGGCTACTCTACATTATATATATATATATATATATATATATATATATATATATATATATATATAGGTTGGAATAGTATTGATTTAATTATACTATTAGGAGGGAGAGGGTTGGTGTGTGTGTGTGTGTGAAGGGGGGGGGGGGGGGTATGAGAGTGGAGAGACATTTGGCAGTTTAATGTTAGTTTGATTCTCGTTATCTCGCTCTCTATCTCTCTCTCTCTCTCTCTCTCTCTCTCTCTCTCTCTCTCATCTCTTTTCGTTAACCCCTTGAGAATTGCGACGCGTTTAATCCGTTTATTCTGGCTGTCATTGGACGATTTTATACAGCTTAAGAAGAACGTGTGGTAGCTGGAGAGTTAAGGGGGGAGGGGCGTATTTATTTGATCATTTATGTAACTTTATATATATGTATTTTTATATATATGTATTTTTATATATATATATATATATATGTATTTTTATATATATGTATTTTTATATATATGTATTTTTATATATATGTATATTTATATATATATGTATCTTTATATAATGTATGTATCTTTATATAATGTATGTATCTTTATATAATGTATGTATGTATCTTTATATAATGTATGTATCTTTATATAATGTATGTATCTTTATATAATGTATGTATCTTTATATAATGTATGTATCTTTATATATATATATATATATATATATATATATGTATCTTTATATATATGTATCTTTATATATATGTATCTTTATATATATATGTATCTTTATATATGTATCTTTATATATATGTATCTTTATATATATGTATCTTTATATATATGTATCTTTATATATACGGTATATATATCTTTATATATGTGTATCTTTGTATATATGTATCTTTGTATATATGTGTATCTTTGTATATATGTGTATCTTTGTATATATGTGTATCTTTGTATATATGTGTATCTTTGTATATATGTGTATCTTTGTATATATATGTATCTTTATATATGTATCTTTGTATATATGTATCTTTATATATATGTATCTTTATATATATATGTGTCTTTGTATATATGTGTCTTTGTATATATGTGTCTTTGTATATATGTGTCTTTGTATATATGTGTCTTTGTATATATGTGTGTCTTTGTATATATGTGTCTTTGTATATATGTATCTTTATATATGTGTATCTTTATATATATGTATCTTTATATATATGTATATTGTTTATAATTTCCTCCCTAGACCTCCATCAAGCTTAACCCCCCCCCCCCCCAAGACCCACCTTGAAGATAAATTTGTACAATTATCGATAGAAAAAATTCCCGGCCAAACGCCGATTTCTATTCAATCACAAGCTCGATATCGCTCGCCAGGAATAAATCGACACCTAAATGAGACGAAAAGTCTTGATATTGACAAAGAAATGAGGCCAAAAGGTCTTGAACTCACCAAAGTAATTGGCCGAATGTCATACAATATGAAAACTAATGGGACTGAGCATGAGGAAGAAAGGGGACCAGAAAAACGATCCATGTCCCCTTAAGACGTTTGCCCCATCAGTTTGGCTATTTTAAGACCTTTCGCCCTATTCCTTAGTCAATTATATGACCTTGCATGCCATTTAAGTGTCGATTTTATCGCTTCCCTGCAATTTAAGAGGAATCGGCCTTTGGCCAGGGTATTTTTCTACCGAAAAATGCACAAATTTATCTCTAAGGAGGGTTCGGGGGTATTTTGTCAAGCTTGATGGAAGTATGGGGAGGAAACTAACAAAATAATAGAACAAAAATACAACAATATATATATATATATATATATATATTGTGACGTTAACCACTCCGTTAGAACCGCATGGTTTGTCCTACAGTGACTCGCTAGGATCGCCAGGGCAGTGGATGGGGCTACAGTTTATGTATTAGAGTGTGCTTTATTTCCTATGAAAGCTCGTGTCATGGGCAGTCCAGAAAGGCTCTTTGTTTTCACCCATGTCAAGGCTTTATATATTTAATTGTAAAGTATATGTTTTATCATTAACTAGTAATGATGGGATCTGGGAGAGAGAGAGAGAGAGAGAGTAGAACAGAGTGAGAGGGAGCGCGCAGTGTTTTTGTCCCGCTCGATGACGTCACGGCTGGCTGCCTCGTGGGGGTTGGTGGAGAGAGGTCCTTACCATGCTGCTAGCTCCCTTGCTAGTGGCTAGAGGATTTGTAACCGCTTTTTTCCCACGCGCCTCGAGCTAGTGCGAGTATATATACAGTTCCTCGCCACTCTCTCCCTCAGATCTGGTTTCTAGAACGCATCCATCTTTTTCCCTTACTATCTGTCCACCGCTCCACACCTGAGAATCTTTTCCTCTGCCTACCTCTCTCTTTTTCATATCTTTCACCACCTTTTTATTAATATTATACCCCCTCTGGTTAACTCTGCAAAATCAGCTTCATGCTGGCCAGTTGTATTGTGCGTTAAGGTCTGATATAACCCATGTATGTTAGTTGTTAAGATAAGTGGATCACGAAGCATTGGTTGGCTTTCATATTGCCGCTTCCTATAATTATTAGTGTTCTGCTGGATTAGATAATGCTAGACTAGGAGTCTGATATTATAAGGTATTGTTTCCTATGAGTGCTGGCTTTAGGAAAAAGCTGCACGACATACCTGAGAACTGGAGTTGATTGAGTAAATTCTAGTCTGTGTGCCATTGAGAGTAGAGCATGCACGAATGAGGGCTTTTTGCCTATACCATTCTGCACTGTTCTAAGCTCGTTGTTTGTCTTTGAGGTACGCCAGGAGAACGCTTAATACTTCGGTATTAAGGTTTCTCAAGAGAGCTACCCTTCCCTATAACGTAATATTTGACGCACAGACTTGAGATTTGCACTAGGCTATGCGGCATGCCATGCGCACCAGTATCTCGTATCATTGACTCTAGCTAGACTTTATCAGTCACCGTAGACATTAAGTATATTAACCTAATTACTCTTTTTATGCATACCCATTTATGATTACACAAGCATTTCGCAGCCTAGTTTGATGTATGGAGACACAAACGACTTAGGCTCTTTTTGTTGATAGGAATACTGCATTGTCGTGGCGATTATTATTGTTGTAGCGTTTAGGATATTCTTGGCCCCGACTGCATTATATATTCGGCCTTTTTGTGTGCATAGCCTGCACGAGCATTGTTCCGCTGCCTGCCTTTTTGGGTTCCATTTCCGATACGAGCATCTTTATAGCATCTAACATTTAAAGAAGATTCCTTGTTAGTGTTGAAGGACTTTAGTGCACTTTCTATCATGCAGGAGTGCCTGGCATTTATTGATTAAAGTAACGTAAGCTGTAACTTCTCTTACCACCTTAATTTGCATACCATAACCAAGCACCTTCGGTTATAGGTAGTAATAGGCTGTTTTCACATAACATTAAGCCTAGAGTAGACGCACATTTATTGAGAGTTTGATAGCCTATTATTGCATATAGAACTCTGTAGAGTATTTGTGTTCTTTGTTCACTGGGAATATACATCAGAGGTTGGATCTAGCGCTTTCCGTTGTAGCATTTATGCCATTACTAGTCCAATGAATAAGAGCCCTGATATATTTGAACCCCAGTCATAACAAATGGCGACCTTACCTAGGATTTGGTGAACCTACATTTATTAGCAGGGAACATTTGTTGTTTTGGAGAATATTTTGCGGGGATCAGCAAGATTTTTTTTTTTTTGCAACATAGTATAGCCCTTGAGTATTTCCGAGAATTTTTGTGTATATTGAGGTATAAGAGTTTGGGGTACTTCTTTTCTGAATATTGAGGTGGGAAATTTTTGTGAGCATCATGTCTTATACCGGATCAGAGGAGAATGGAGACACAGTACGTAATGTCGAAACTGAGGAACAGCAGTATGATGATATGGTTAATCAGGTAAACTGTGAGGAGGATGCTAGGATATTTTTGCAATGGCCTGTTACTGCCGAGCGGTTGGAGGATATGGATCGGTACTGTCTTCAATGCCTGGCCACAGCTATCGGTCATGCGGTTACTAGCAGCATGACCAAGGATAACTTGATAACGTGTGTACTGGGCAGGGTGACTGGTGAGCGAGATGGGTTGAGTGCTCAGAGCCCTTCGGCCATGCTTCCCCTACACTCGACTCCCAGCCATCCCAGTAGTTTGCCGACCCCGGGTACGCTTCCACAGGTGGGTGGTGACTGGCAGGGTGGGTTGCCCCTGGGAGGACCACCGGTAATTTCAAACATTGTAGCACCTTCACCTCCTCAAGGGTTAACTCCAGAATTATTGTTTCAGCTCGAATTAGCTAAGATCGAAGAGAGAAAGGCTATCAGGGTATCTGAGGTTCAACAGCAACAAAGGGTATCTGAGCTTCAGCTTCAGCAGCAACAAAGGGCATGTGAGCTTTAGCAGCAATTAGAATTAGCCAAGATAGAAGAGAGAGCCAAGCTAGCAAAAATCCAAGCTGATTTAGAGTCGACTAGGTACTGTGCCGACATGGACGTAGAGAAGTCGCGAGCAGAGGCAACGGGACAGCGACTTGGGGCTGGTAGCCGTGTTCATGAGCAGTCTCTCTTGCACTTATTGAAACTGGTTCCGGTGTTTGATGAGAGTGGTGTAACAGAATTTTTCACACGCTTTGAGAAGAAGTGCCAGGAACACCAGTGGCCAGAGAATAAATGGGCAGCACTTGTATCCTCTAGATTAATAGGCAAGGGTCTTAAAGCCTACGATGCGTTACCTTTGGAGTTATGTATTGTGTACGAGGATCTCAAGGAGGCTGTCCTGAGGGCTTACGAACTGAAACCAGAAACGTACCGTTTGAAGTTCCGGGGTGTAACTAAGGGAAGAGATAGCACTTTTTCGAACACGCCCGGGACTTGTCCGATGCTATGGGGAACTGGCTCCGATCTGAGGTCACAACATTTGATGAAATTAAGCAGTTAATGATGTTGGAGCAGTTCTTTAAGAGCACGGGCGGTGATCTAACTTTGAACTTAAAGGAGAAAAACCCAAGAACTCTAGTAGAAGCAGCAGAAATGGCTGATCTACGGCTGTCGTTGATTCGGGGTTGCGGGTCCTCACAGAAGTACGATGCAAGTGCTAGGGACCGTTATCCTCCCCCTCCCCGTAGCAACGACACATTTAAACAAAAGAGCAATGAAACTAAAACTTAATTCAAACCTAACACCACGCCGTATAAGAAAAGTCAGGGGCCTGTTACATCACAGTATAAGCCGAAACCGAAATTTATGTGTTTTAAGTGCCACAAGGAGGGTCATAAAGCAAATGAGTGCCCTAGTCGACCTCCTACGGCATCCGTGTCTTTTGCTCACGGCATTGGAGTGTTCAAGAGGACATCGGAGCTTGTTAGAGGCAATTCTTCCGAGGTAAATACACTGCCAGTGCAGAAGGATCCGGAAGGCTTATCCCTGTCCGTGATGCCTTTAGTGACCACAGGGGACTCGGTTGTGTGGAGTGGGGGGGTATAAGACATGAGGTGAGAATTTTGCGTGACACTGGGGCATCGCAAACACTGTTGAGAAATTTCACTGGTAAACCTGTAAATACGGCGCGGGTGGTTGTGGTTCAGGGAGTTAATGCAACAAGGTCATACCCGCTTGTAAGAATGAAGATGGAAGTTGATGGTGTGACTCGGGACCTGGATGTAGGAATTGTGGAGAAGTTACCTGTTGGGGGCGCCGACCTCCTTCTCGGCAACGACTTTGCGGGACCTACTTCTGAGGCTCCACCCTTGGTCGTTGCCGAGAAGCCGGCCGACGTGAGTAGGGAGGAGCAGGAGTGGGTTGAGAAGTGTCCGGGGCAGCCTATGGCGTGTGTTGTCACCGGAGATCCTGCATCCAGGGAGTCACATTCTGGTCAACAATCTTTAGATCAGCGGAGGAAGGGTACCGAGAAGGGGTTGAAAGTTGATGCGGTTGAGAGTTTAGTATCAACGGCCCTTCTCGGGGACTCGGTATTAGGACCAAATATCGAGTCTGAAGAAGACCCAGTAACTGTTGTGGAAAAGGCAGAGGATGGGCTTAAAAAGACGAAAGAGTTGAAGGAGGACAGTGATGCACAGTCGGGAGATGTGGCAACAAGGTACCCTGACGCGTACCCTATGAGAAATGGGTCGGCGAAGACGGTGGTCCGAAGCTTGCTAGTGTATTTTTCCCGGTATGGTTACCCGCAGGGGATTCAGTCAGTCCAGGGACCCAACTTCATTTCTAGGCTCTTTGTTCAAGCAATGCCGCAGCATGAGATTGTTGGGGTTGTGTCATCTGCGTATCATCCGGAGAGCCAGGGTGTGTTAGAGCGATGGCACTCAGCCTTGAAATCTGTGCTTCGTTGTTGTTGCTTTGAGAGTGGGAAGGATTGGGATCTTGGCCTGCCATGTGTTTTGTGTGCTGTGTGGGAGGTACCTGGGGAGAGTTTGGGGTTCAGCCCTAATGAGCTCGTCTTTGGACACCGTGTCAGAGGGCCTCTCCATATGGTTGAAGAAGTATGGGAGGGCACAGAAAAACCTTGTTCTATGCTCAAGTGTGTCCTCAACAGTCGAGAACGGATGTTGCGCAGTCTGGAGTTGGCTGGCCGTAATTTGACTAGCTCTCGGGCCCTCAGGAAGGACAGGTACGACCTCAAGGTTGAACTCAGGGAGTTTCACGTGGGTCAGGAGGTGTTGATTCTACTGCCCCTTGTAGGTCACCCCTTATCCGCAAAGTACGCTGGTCCTTATAGGGTGGTGGAGGAGCTATCAGACCTGGATTACTTGGTAGCCACTCCAGACAGACGGAAGCGCAATCAGTTATGTCATGTTAATCCCATGAAGGAGTATGGGAGGCACCCCCCTGAGCCTCTCACTGTGCCTGTGATGACGATTAGCAGTCAAGTGTGACGCTCCTGCATAGTAGCCACGTGCGGGCAGGCGCGCGCGTCGGCTGCCCAGCCATTTAGAAACCGGCTGGCGGCAGCCGGCTGGCCGGCTTTTCCTTAGTATATATCCTACGACAATGTAACTAATGTCTGGGATATTCTTATGTTGTTTCACAGCTTGAAGCTGCCCTTATTCTTAACCAACACATCTTAGTATATTTTATTCTCGATAGTTGATTGTTTCATTATAATATATAAGATGTAAGTCTAGTGAGAGTGGGAGGAGACGAGAGAGAGAGAGCGAGCGAGCAGGGTGGGGGAGGTGAGTGTTGCTTTTCCTCCTCCCTCCTCCCTCCCGGAGGAGTTGGTCGCCGCGTGGTCTTTTCTCTCGGTTTTGATTGGCTGGTGGTTCCTGGCGCCTTCTGCAGGCCTGCTGCCGGGTGACGTAGCGGCCTGTGATTGGCTGACCACCGTGCCTTTGTGTGGGATCCTGGAGGGGTCCAGAGGAGCTATTCTCCTCAGAGCTCACCTCACTGTCGTACCCTTCGGACCCCCTTGATATCTATCCCTCTCAACCCCACTTAGAAACTTTCTCTCTTACCTTGTATACCTTCTTTCCACTACTTCACCAATCTATTTAATTATCCCATCCCCTTGATAGACCTTATATCTATTATTGTATTAACGACGAGCTCTCAGATAACTAGATAGGATTTTGGGCCTTATGCAGAGATATAATTGTTAATGAGACCTAGGAAGGTTTTTTGTTGTCTCATATTTGGTGGTTTCATGCTTGCTAGTGTGTTCTTGTGGCAGGTGAGCAGGGGCTAGACCGGAGGGGGGGCTTTTTGCGATTCTTTAAGTAAAGTCTGCTGGTGCAAGTCCTGTGGACCTGCACGACTTTACTAGGATACCCGTGGGAGTCTGGGGGCATTTTCTTGTCTGTGTGCCTGTGTGTCTAGTGTTGTGTTGTATGAGGGCCCTTGCCTAGTCCATTCAGCACTGCGCTAGCACGTCTTGCGTTTGTTTTAGGGTCGCCAGGAGAGAGTCAGATACTTGGGATCTGAGTCTCTCAAGAGAGCACCCTTTCAATTAGAGTAATTTGGCGCACAGACTTGGGAACGTCCCTAGGCTAGAGCAGGTGGCTCAGCCCGGGTATCCGAAGCCTATATCCTTCCAGCTAGACCTCTGCCACCTGGCAGATTAACAGCTAGCGGTTTATTATATCTTTATGCTTGTTATTGTGCCACAGTTTACCGTCTTTGTGAGCATTGTGAGTCAGGGTGTGGCTTAGAGACTCTGTCCGAGCAGGCTTGCCTGACTAAGAGTGAGAAGCACACCTGTATGTGGTTATGTTGCGAGTTGCTGCCTTTATTTAATTATACCTATGCCATTATACACTGTATGGCCTATCACTAGTATTTATTCCTGCTTATGAGTTAAGAGTTCTCTAAATCCGTAACTTACTTTCTTTGCTAAGCATCAGATCCTACAGTAGCCGCATGCAGTTTAGAAACCTGCATCTTGTCTACCTGTACGATGTTTTGAGGACTGTTTGCTTTCACCTTCTTTCACGCAGGGGTGATTAGTTGTATTAATTAACGTAATGTTAAATATACTTTCTTCTAGTTTGTTATTAAATTGTTTCTGCAATTTAATTCCGTTGTCTATCTTTTCCTTGAAGCTTTAAGTCAACTTAATTGTGTGATCTTTTATATAGCCTGCTTGACTATCAGCAGTCTATAGTGCGTGCACCCTGTAACCGAGTCATAGGATACCTTGTTGTCCAGGCAGGACTCTTGACGGTTTAGGGTGGTTTGTTGCCTGGGTTTATAGATAAGGGTTGGATCTAGCGTTTTCCGTTGTTGCTTGTTGCCGCATACCTAGTCCAATAGAAAGAGCCCAGTGTTTATATATCCCAGGACGTAACACAAGGTGGAGAAGGAGAATGGGACAGTCAAGCTCAGGTGGAGGATAACTGGAAGGATAAGAAGTTCAAATGGGCGCCTGAGTGTGAGAAGGTGTTTAGGGAAGTAAAACACCTGTTGTGCACTCACCCGATCCTCAGGGCCCCTGACTTTAGCCTACCTTTCCAACTAGCAACGTAGGCTAGTGGTGTGGGGGCTGGTGCCGTCCTTGTGGAAAAGGACGATGATGGGCTGGAGCATCCTGTTAGTTTCTGCTCGGAGAAGTACAATTCGGCCCAGGGGAGCTGCTCTGTTGTCGAGGAGGAGCTGCTGGCGGTTGTACTTGCTCTGAGGCATTTCGAGGTCTGTGTTCCAGCCTATGGTCCGGTCGTTGTAGTTTACCCAGATCATCACCCTCTCAAGTTCTTGGACCAGTTTCACAATCGGAATATGAGGCTGACCAGGTGGTTGCTGATGTTACAAGGAATATAACCTGGACATACGCCATATTGCCGGTTGTGACAACGTGATTGCAGATTGTCTTTCGAGGGTAGATGATCCTGGGTAGATTGACACACGGGTAGCCTCCTGCTTTAGTTTGAATGGTATTTTGCGCTTGGTGCTTGTTGGCTCGCGGTTGTAGCCCAGCGTATTGGGTCGTAAAGCAGGAGTTGAGCGTTTGGTATAGAAGAAAAAACTAGGTTTGCCCCTATAGTGCAGCCGAAATAAACAAATTATAAACATAAAAATCAAATAAAAACTTTCTTTGATAGTTGAATTTTTTTAGTATGTTATAGCAGTAATTCTGAGTTAAGAACATAAGAACATAAGAAAATGGGAGTCTGCAGAAAGCCGATTGGCCTAAGCAAGGCAGATCCCTGTCCCACACAACCCCAATTACAAAGCCCAATTATAGGCTCAACACTCTAATACCCTGAGGATCATCTTACCAAAACGGTTAGAGATTAACGCAGGATTACGGGGGTCTGCAGAGCGCTGATTGGCGCTCTGAGAGGAGTTGCACTCCTCTCAGAATGCTGGGCTAGAGAAGCTCGCTCTTGAGGAGCATAACTACATATAATTTAACCTATGGTGTTGGGGAGGGTTATAATTTTGAAAAATGTTTTGTTGAAGAACTGTGCCAGATATTTTACTGCCGCTGGGTGATGGGAAGTGGAGATATAGCATGGGTTCTAACCATCAGATTTTTGTGAGCCTTGGGGCCTCTGAGAAAAATCTTGGGGGGGGTGTGACGTTAACCACTCCGTTAGAACCGCATGGCTTGTCCTACAGTGACTCGCTAGGATCGCCAGGGCAGTGGATGGGGCTACAGTTTATGTATTAGAGTGTGCTTTATTTCGTATGAAAGCTCGTGTCATGGGCAGTCAAGAAAGGCTCTTTGTTTTCACCCATGTCAAGGCTTTATATATTTAATTGTAAAGTATATGTTTTATCATTAACTAGTAATGACGGGATCTGGGAGAGAGAGGGAGAGTAGAACAGAGTGAGAGGGAGCGCGCATTGTTTTTGTCCCGCTCGATAATGTCACGGCTGGCTGCCTCGTGGGGGTTGGTGGAGAGAGGTCCTTACCATGCTGCTAGCTCCCTTGCTAGTGGCTAGAGGACTTGTAACCGCTTTTTTCCCACGCGCCTCGAGCTAGTGCGAGTATATATACAGTTCCTCGCCACTCTCTCCCTCAGATCTGGTTTCTAGAACGCATCCATCTTTTTCCCTTGCTATCTGTCCCCCGTTCTGCACCTGAGAATCTTTTCCTCTGCCTACCTCTCTCTCTTTCATATCTTTCACCACCTTTTTATTAATATTATACCCCCTCTGGTTAACTCTGCAAAATCAGCTTCATGCTGGCCAGTTGTATTGTTCGTTAAGGTCTGATATAACCCATGTATGTTAGTTGTTAAGATAAGTGGATCACGAAGCATTGGTTGGCTTTCATATTGCCGCTTCCTATAATTATTAGTGTTCTGCTGGATTAGATAATGCTATTCTAGGAGTCTGATATTATAAGGTATTGTTTCCTATGAGTGCTGGCTTTAGGAAAAAGCTGCATGACATACCTGAGAACTGGAGTTGATTGAGTAAATTCTAGTCTGTGTGCCATTGAGAGTAGAGCATGCACGAATGAGGGCTTTTTGCCTATACCATTCTGCACTGTTCTAAGCTCGTTGTTTGTCTTTGAGGTACGCCAGGAGAACGCTTAATACTTCGGTATTAAGGTTTCTCAAGAGAGCTACCCTTCCCTATAACGTAATATTTGACGCACAGACTTGAGATTTGCACTAGGCTATGCGGCATGCCATGCGCACCAGTATCTCGTATCATTGACTCTAGCTAGACTTTATCAGTCACCGTAGACATTAAGTATATTAACCTAATTACTCTTTTTATGCATACCCATTTATGATTACACAAGCATTTCGCAGCCTAGTTTGATGTATGGAGACACAAACGACTTAGGCTCTTTTTGTTGATAGGAATACTGCATTGTCGTGGCGATTATTATTGTTGTAGCGTTTAGGATATTCTTGGCCCCGACTGCATTATATATTCGGCCTTTTTGTGTGCATAGCCTGCACGAGCATTGTTCCGCTGCCTGCCTTTTTGGGTTCCATTTCCGATACGAGCATCTTTATAGCATCTAACATTTAAAGAAGATTCCTTGTTAGTGTTGAAGGACTTTAGTGCACTTTCTTTCATGCAGGAGTGCCTGGCATTTATTGATTAAAGTAACGTAAGCTGTAACTTCTCTTACCACCTTACTTTGCATACCATAACCAAGCACCTTCGGTTATAGGTAGTAATAGGCTGTTTTCACATAACATTAAGCCTAGAGTAGACGCACATTTATTGAGAGTTTGATAGCCTATTATTGCATATAGAACTCTGTAGAGTATTTGTGTTCTTTGTTCACTGGGAATATACATCAGAGGTTGGATCTAGCGCTTTCCGTTGCAGCATTTATGCCATTACTAGTCCAATGAATAAGAGCCCTGATATATTTGAACCCCAGTCGTAACAATATATATATATATATATATATATATATATATATATATATATATATATCACGTCGGTTAACTCTTCACCTTCAGGCTGGAGCCATCAAAGACCACTATCTCACCCCCAACCACCCCCACCTCACACGCAACGAGTTAGAGAAACACACCACCATACTCGATAAAGAAAGTGACCCAAGGAGATTACCTATACTCGAAGCGTTATATATCCAAGCCTTACATTCTAACATCAACAACCAAACTCTGGACCTTCAGATCCTTCCTTCTGCCAAAAGGCACTACCCTATAGGACCTAACGCCCCCCCTCGCCCCCCGGTGCCCTTGACGCAGCCCCCCGCGCTACCTCCTTCAGCTTCGTCTTCTGCCGGCGCCACACGTACCACGCAACTTAGGCCACGCCCCTCGACACGCAGCCAATCAGCTTTGACCCCGCCAACCGACCAACACCATCCGGCATCCAGTGCGCCTGCATGAAGCGGTTCCCCCTTTTGCACTCCTAGAATACCCCTCCACCAATAGGAGACTTTTGCCCCCTGATTTTCGCCTCCTCTGATCCTCCACCCTCTATATATACCCTTCCTGTTTACCTTTTATATTTATATTTATATTTTATATTTATGTAACCAGAATCATTGAGATCCAAGACGGCTTTGTGGTCCTTACTAAAGATGACCATGACGCTGATCAACTATTCCAAGGCAGCACCCAGAATGACCTTAACAGAAATGAATATACCACAATCATGCCACCTGAGATTAAGGCCAAGAAGACAGTACTGCTCTTCAATGTAGACGACTACATATACGCCAATAATGAAGTGAGCATCAAGGAGGAAGTTCAAGACAAGAACACATGGACCAGAAATGAGGTGGAGGAAGTATATAAGTTCTCAAACAGCAAGACACTAAAGCTCACGTTCAAACAGACACAAACAGCAAAGAAGGCCATCGATAGTGGACTGGTCCTTTTCAATGTAAGCATTACCCCAGCCCAAATAAAGCAAGAAACGTTCACACCAATAATAACTTGGATTCGCTGCTACAAATTAGAAAATCATACCACCAACAAATGCCCAAAACCAAAGGAGTACAAGGTCTGTTCAGAGTGCAGTGAAGAAGGCCATATATGGAGAGAATGTAAATGTGAAACACAAAAATGCATCAACTGCCAGGAATCTCATCGAACTATGGCAATGAAATGCAAGCTGAGGAAAGATGCTGTGCAAAGTAAGAGGAAGGAGACTGAACAACAAAGGCAAGAGAAGACCAGCTCTACATATAGAGACGCTGCAAAACCCAAGAATACCCCCATCACAAATATGTGCCTCGAGCAAGGAATAGTAAGTCGCATGATGATGTGCATTCTGAATGCCCATATGTCTAATCTTGAAGAACCAGGCACCTACAATACTACACTTAACGAGTTTTTGAAGGAAATAACTTACCATCAATAAATATGCCAAATAACCCCCAATCTGGAAAAATACTGAGAGCCCTAACTGATACAAATACCAACACAACAATGGAAGTGGAAGAAAATGTAGCTGAGGCTGCAGCTACATCAGCTGCCAATAACCCAACCAAGAAAAGAAGAAGATCGAATTCAAGGAGTAGGAGAGACGGAAATGAGAGCGAAGAACATATGGAGATGATCCAAGAGCAACCAACACTCACCATTAGTACTAAGGGCAAGGATCTTTGCATCGCACTTGTCAAAAGTAATATGACGGACTGGCCTGCAAAGGAAATTTTCAGCAAACGCATGTTGGCCGATGGATTGGAAGCGAAAAAAATCAAATGGAACTATTCAAACCCCCACTTTGAACAAAATGATGTTTACAGAGGAATCTGCAATGGAGAAATAGACCTGGACGGATGCTGGTACAGTGTGAGAGATGAAAGATTTGATAAAATGGTGTCGGGATTCAGGTCGGACGTTAGAATTCCTCCTCCTTCAGCAGGCAGGGACCCCCGTCTCCATCGAAGCTCTGAATAATTATCCACGGTAGAGAAGAACAAGACATTAATATGGACTACATCAGAGTGATACACCATAACGTACTCCACTGGAAAACAAGGAAAATTGAATTGACAAACATTTACAAAGACCTAATGCCTGACATTATTACAATTAATAGCCATGGCCTTGAAAATGGTGAGAGTATTAGGATAACAGGATATATTACATATATAATTAATACGAATAGTGAATTACATGACGGCTCCGCTATTTTAGTCAAAGAAAATGTGAAACATAGACTCAGTGATGAATTTCATACAGACATATTGAGCATAAAGGTAGAAACAAGTACTGGGCCAATAATAATTGGGACAACATATTTACCCCCCAGACGTCTCTTCCTGCCTTACCCAGACATTCACAGGCTGATGTATAACTGGGAACCAACGTACTACATATTTACCCCCCAGACGTCTCTTCCTGCCTTACCCAGACATTCACAGGCTGATGTATAACTGGGAACCAACGTACTACATATTTACCCCCAGACGTCTCTTCCTGCCTTACCCAGACATTCACAGGCTGATGTATAACTGGGAACCAACGTACTACATATTTACCCCCCAGACGTCTCTTCCTGCCTTACCCAGACATTCACAGGCTGATGTATAACTGGGAACCAACGTACTTGATCGGAGACCTTAACGCTAAACATAGAATGTTGGGAAACAATACGAACAATAATGTTGGCAACGAATTGGCTAGATTCATTACTACCAATAAGATGCTTCACCTTGGCCCTCATTTCCCAACATACATGTGCCACAATGCTGCTACTACCCCAGACATTGTACTGAGTAACATCCGCACATACCATAACATAAGACTAGAGCCGGGTCCGCTAACATCATCAGATCATCTCCCAGTAATCCTCACAATTACAACTAGGACACTTACAGAAGCAACATTAGAGAGACCGATATTCAAGAGGGCAAATTGGAATTTGTTCAGAGAAATAGTGAACGAAAAACTCCAAGTTGAAAACGATTGGAGGGACTATGAAGGCATAGAGATAGTGGATAAGAAATTGCAAGATTGGAATACAGCAATAATAAGTGGTATGGAGAGTGCGATACCAAAGGGCAGGAGTAGGATAGTGTCAAAATCAATAATAACAAACCAAATCAGAAACATACAGAGAACTTTTAAAAGACTGTATGAAAACAGTACACAAAATGGATGGACTCGGAATGATTGCATAGTGTATAGAAGGCTGAGACAACAACTAATAAGTGAGTGTCGCATAAGCAGTAACAAAAATTGGGAGGAGAATATGCAGTATTTAATTGATAACCATAAGAATCCAGTATCCTTCTGGGAAAAGCTAAAGATCCTAAAAGGAACAGCCAATACACAACCACCATATATTTTGGATACTTTTAACAATAAAGTTTATGGAAGCAAGAGGAAGGAAGAAATATTCAGAGGTATCTGGACTAATGTCTTCCAAATTAGTGAGGAAGAAAATCAGGACTTTGACGAGGACAAAGAGGAAGAAGTGAACACTTACTTGGGGGCAAATTTAGACAGGACAATACCATACCTCAACATAAACTGGGACAGATTTGACAACAATGATCCAATAAAGAGGATGGTTACACGGGGAGAAGTCATATCCACCATAAACAACACAAAGAACAACGCCCCAGGACAAAGTAATATAAACAAGACTACATTACAGAACATTACCAATACAGCCCTTGATCTCCTTGTAGAAATCTTTAATGACGCCCTGTGTCTTGGCTATTTTCCTGACTGCTGGAAGGTGGGCATTATCACCCTTATACCAAAGGGATCAAAATCGCCTTTTGATCCATTAAATTATAGACCGATCACACTGTTGGAAGTTCCGGGCAAGATATTTGAGAGGATCATTAACACCAGATTAAAAATACATCTCGAGCAAAATAATATATTACCTGCAATGCTACATGGATTCCGAGAAAAAAAGAGGCACCGGCACAGCTCTGGCTATGATATGCGAAATTTTGGCCAAAACAAAAAGTCAAAGAGATCAATGCTGCCTAGTTTTACGAGATGTTTCGAAGGCCTTCGATAAAGTTTGGCACGGGGGCCTCAAATATAAAATTTTACAATTAGGTCTCCCTGGCTATTTGGAGAAAATCTTATGCGACTACCTAATGGACAGAAAGGTAAAAATACGTATTAACACGTTCATTGGCGAAGAAATAGAAATCAAATGTGGAGTGCCCCAGGGAGGGAGCCTCTCACAACCTCTATACACGATACTTACAAGTGATATGCCTGAGCCGGCCATAGACTGTCATAACATTGGCTATGCAGATGATGTTTCTCAAATCATTACATACAGGGGAAAATCAAGAAGGTTAATGGCAGAGCTTGTCGGGGGTGAAATAGAGAAAATTAATAAATTTGAAAAAAGCTGGAAAATACGCACAAATCAAGAAAAATTCACCTTAATAAATATTGCCAACAAAAAACACGATGATGTGATTGCAGATGGAGAGTTAATAGACTTTAAGCAGAGAGGAACTGTCCTGGGACTTAAAATAACAACAGCAGGGTACATAAGCCACATAAGTGACATAAGAGCGAGAGGCAAGAAAGTTATTAGCGAACTACATAAATTCAGCGGTTTGCCACAGCATATAAAAATACAACTCATAAAATCGTATGTAATCCCAGTAATTGAGTATCCAATAATACCGATAGTTTCCTTAAGTAAGACACAAACCTTGAAACTGCAAAGAGTCCAAAACGAGGCGTTGAGGTTCGCCTTCAGTGAGAGATACCCATATTCGAAGACAACAGAGGAGATGCATATTGAAGCGAATATTAAACCTATTAACATAAAGTTATTTGAGAGAGCAATTAAAATTTGGAGAAAGTATGACGAAATAGATGACCCAACTTTGGAATGGTTACAGGAAATTCGAGTGAGCCACAACTGATTCCCATCTACAAGACATGTCTTAAATAGTGAACCACCCATTCCAATATACACATAAATAACAAATTAACACAACAAGCTGAATTTCTGGCCAACATTAGTCGGATGTGATCAAATGCTGCATCGGCTGTGTGACATTAGGAGCACAACGGATGTAGACTGGAGCGCTTCCGGCAGTGTGGTCGGGAGGAAGCAATATAAGGATTACTCAGCGTTTATCAATTATTTCCTTTTTTTTCTAGCAACATTAACTGACTAATCCTATCATAATATGACACAAGAAGCGGAATTTCTGACCATCATTGGTCGAACAAGCTCCAAAGCTGCATCTGCTGTGTAACATTAGGAGCACAGAGGATGCAGATGGGAGCATTTCCGGCAATATGGTCGGGAGGAAGCAATACATGGGATACTTTTAACAGTTGTCCCTCGTTTGAGTTCTCTCGGAAGTTTCTGACTAAGTGATCTTGTCTTTCAGCATCCTTGTACAAATATTTTAATAATATTTAGACAGCATTATAACCCAAAACTTTTATGTCTTGGCTGGATCACTGTGGACCTCGGGTCTGGGGCTCGCAGGGCGAGCCCCAGGTCTGCGGCCCACGGGATCAGCCAATTTTAGCTGTATTATTGTCACAGCATTTTGTTTTTGTTTTTGGAACGGAAATCTGGATGGGTGGAGGGGTGGCTTTTGCTTCTGGCGTTGGGTCTCTGCGGGCCTTGGGCCTGAGGCTCACTGGTGAGCCTCAGACCCGTGGCCCGCGGGGGTCTGCCGCGGACATACTTGCGCCTTTTCCAGGGCTTGGCTTATAAACACCTAAAACTTGCCACGTCAGCAAACGGAGTGCGCACGTCGAAACCATTAATAAACATGTACTGTATAAAAATAGCTTTGTGGTCAGCCCACAGTCTTTTATCTCTCATACTCTTCATTCTTCTGTCCTGTGTCTTACAGTAAACCACTATTTTCCACGCTTTGAGGTAATCTATCCTCATTTAATCGTAATCGTAATCGTTTTATATCATTCTACCCTTACTTGATAATGCTGGTTGTCCAGTGAAACGCGTCGTATATCCTGTATCATCATGTACATTTATGTAACCACATTTATGTACCACCATGAATTTTGCTCATCTCATTCATCTACTTCCTGCCACCCAGCGAAAACTCATCAGAGACCTGGAAACTTTGAATAATAAAATGTCCAACGCAGAAATTGCCATTTCTTTCAACCTCGTATGTATTAAAAAAAAAAAAAAAAAAAATATATATATATATATATATATACAGTATATACCGGTATATATAATTATATATATACTGTATATATATTATGGCGTTAACACGTGTCCCCACTTTATGGTGTTATTATTCTGTCTGGGACTAATAATATTACCTATTAACTATAATATTATGATTATGGTTATTATATATACAGTACGTCTGCCAAACCGTCTCCTGTGTGTAAGTGGCTGTCTGTGTGTGTGTGGGGGGGGGGGTATGTTTGTGTGTGTGGGTGGGTAGGTGGGGGGGGGGGTTATGTTTGTGTGTGTGGGTGGGTAGGTGGGTGTGTGTGGGTGGGTGTTTGTGTGTGTGGGTAGGTGGCTGTCTGTGTGTGTGGGGGGGTGTTTGTGTGGGTGTGTGTGTTGGTGGGTAGGTGGGTGTCTGTGTGTGTGTAGGTGGGTGTCTGTCTGTGGGTAGGTGGGTGTCTGTGTGTGTGTGGGTGGGTAGGTGGGTGTTTGTGTGGGTGGGTGTCTGTGGTAGGTGGGTGTCTGTGGTAGGTGGGTGTCTGTGGTAGGTGGGTGTCTGTGTGTGTGTGGGTGGGTAGGTGGGTGTGTGTGTTGGGGGGGGGGGGGTTATGTTTGTGTGTGTGCGTATAATATTACTACCTATTAGATATATTATTATTATTATTATTATTATTATTATTGATATTATATACATCTGCCAAACCGTCTGATGGGTGTGTGTGTGTGTTGGTGTGGGTGTGTTTGGGGGTGGGTGTGTGGGGTGGGGGGGGAGGGTGTAGAAGTAATTATAGGTTGATATGAGTATTTCTAGTGTGTGTGTGTGTGTGTGTGTGTGTGCCTGTCTGTCTGTGTATGTGTGTGTCTTAGTGTCTGTATGTGTATGTGTGTGTGTGTCTCAGTAACATAATTAGTTGGTATATACCGGAACCAATTAGGCAGCCATTGTCCGCGAAGTCTGGAGGGTTGATGGTTGATTGATGACCCAGCAATTAGTCAACAGTAGGTTGGTCGGGTGGTTGATGTGGGGGTACTGGCTGGTTAAGGGGGGTTGGCCGAATTATTTGTTCATTTATATATAATTAGGTTCCTATAAAATATATAAATAAATAAATAAGTAGACCAAAAACTAACCACTACTCCCTTAAGTCTTTGTTGCACCCATAAGGGGGTGGGGGTTCATTTTTTCCTGAACCCCCCCCCCCCCAATCTCCCTCATGCTTAGCCCCATTAGTTTTGAGGTTTTAAGACTTTTCACCTCATTTCTTTGACAATATGAAGACCTTTCGTGCCATTTAGGTGTCGCAATCTTCATGGCGGGAAATAGCGATAGCACACACACACACACACACACACACTTACGCAACAAGCCACACCACCACAGTATCGCAGACATGTATAATAAAAACAACAATAAAAACAACAATAAAAACAACAATAACAACACTAACAGGTAATATTATTGATGCCAGACAGAATAATCACCTCATAACCCGGAACACCTGATATGGCAACACTTTATCTTATAGACAGGTAATTCCTAGTCTTCATTTCTTTAAGGGAGCCCACCTCGCTTGTTTTCTCTTGTTCTCCCTCTCTCTTTGGCTTGTATCCATTCGGCCCCATTCAGCCTACTGTTTTAAGACGTTTACCCCCCATCCAGGTGTCAATATATTCCTGGCGAGCGGTAGCGAGCCAGCACATATATATTTTTGTTTTGACAGCAAGCTAAATTTGTAAATTTTTCGATAGAAAAATTTCTCCGACGAAGCCGGATTAACCCCTTCTGTACCGGCGACGTCTTTCAAAGGATACATAAATAAGCAAATACATCCAGCCCATGTGTGGGATAGGACTGGGTTTTTAGTGGGACTCGAACCTGCTCCTCATCGTGTCGCTGGCAAGATTGATTTATTGATTTATTGATGTATTTTTTTAGGTATTCATTTATTTATTTATTTATATATATATATATATATATATATATATATATATATATATATATATATATATATATATATATATATTTAAGCTTCCTCCCTAGACCTCTATCAAGCTTTGAAGAATACGCCCCAGTCCCCCCTTGCAGATATATTTTTACATTTTTCGGTAGAAAAATGTCCCGGCTAAAGGCCGATTTCTTCTTAATTGCAGGCTCGCTATCGCTCGGCTGGATAAAATCGACACCCAAATGGAACGAAAAGTCTAAATATTGAAAAAGAAAATGGGCGTAAGGCCTTAAAATTGTCAAACTAACGGGAAAAACGTCTTAAAACCTCAAAACTAATGGGGCTTAACATGAGGAAGAAGGGGGAGCAGAAAAACCAACTACTTCCCCCCCCCCCCCCTTTTAAGGAATGCATGTTCTGTCGGGGTAAGACTTTTTGATGCTTGGGGGAGTCGATCGAACCTGCTCATCGGACCACATAGCTAGTCACGCAGGCTTTAGGCTTTTTTTCTTTTCTTTTTTCTTTTTTACCGATTTTTTTTTTTTTTTTTTTTTCTGTAGCTTTTTTTTTTTTTTTTTTTTTTTACCACGAGATCTTTTTTACGTATAATTCTTGGTAATGTTAGATCTTTTTTACCATGACGTTGATAATGCTACACAATTTTCGTTAAGTATTATATATACCGGGTATATATATATATATATTTTTTTTTTTTTTTTTTTTTTTTTTTTTTTGAGACAATGAACGAAGGAAGGAAAAACACAGATAAAACAAAAAGGTCCATGTGCCTAAAGGCATCCTCCATTCTTAAAATGTATGTAACAATTGGATTTAAACTTTTGTAGATTGTAAGTTTGTGGAAAGCAACTCGAGGGAAGTGAATTCCAAAGAGTAGTAGTTCTAGGGATAAATGAATTTTGATAAGCAGAAGTTCTGCATTGTGGAGGAGAAAGTGTAAATTCATGGGCGCTCTCAGCTGCCCTAGTTCTACGGGGAAAGATGTGGAGAGGCGGCACAATTGAAGCAAGTTCCTCGGAACAATTGCTGTGAAAATATCTGTAGAATAATGCAAGGGATGCAACGTTTCTTCGTATGAATAATGTAGGAAGGGTCCTGTGTGATTGCAGGGTTATTGATTAATCTAATAGCTTTATTTTGAATTTTGTCCAACTGCCTCAATGCAACCTACTCCACTTCCACTCCACAGAGGTGAACAGTAATCCATCTGAGAACGCACATGACTTTTATATATTACGGCCAACTGCTCGTCAGTGAAGAATTCTCGAACTCTGTACAGGAATCCCAGTTTGTTAGAGGCATTCTTAGCAATGCTTCTAACATAATGTGTCCAGCTCAAGTTAGTAGTTAATGTTACACCGAGAATGTCAATACTAGGGGAAGTGGGAATATTTACATCATTAAAAAATATATGGGAGTCAGTGAGATTCTGTCGGTTAGAAAATTGAATGTACTTGGTTTTCTGTGCATTAAAGGAAACTAGATTCTTTTGTCCCCATTCATTAATTCTAGAAAGGTCCTGGTTCAGAGAAATTGCAGTGTTTATTTTTGAATTTATAAGATCGGGTTGGGTGAAAGAATTGGTAAATGTGAAGGAACTGTGGAGTGTTGAGTCATCTGCGTAGGAATGTATTGGATTATGAGTGGTAGATATGAGATCATTGATATGAATGAGGAACAGAGTTGGGGCCAAAACTGATCCCTGGGGAACACCAGCATTTATTGAGTGAAATTGAGAATAAAGGCCATCTACCATTACACATATTTTTCTGTTATGAAGATAAGAAGAAATTAGTGGAACTAATGATGCAAGGCCGTAGTGGGATATCTTCGACAATAAGGATTGATGCCAGACTCTATCAAATGCCTTTGATATATCCAGTCCTATTGTATGTGTTTCACCATGTTGGTCTGTAGCTTGGTTGATTTTATGCGTAAGAAGGCAAAGAATGTCTGCAGTTGATCGACATCGTCTAAAACCATTTTGCCTATCACTGATTAATTTATTATTCTCAAGATGCTTAATTATGTGATTATTTGATATAATTTCAAAGACTTTACCAAGAGTGGAAGTTATAGCTATTGGTCTGTAGTTTGATGGATCTGAAGAGGCACCTTTTTTAGGAACTGGATGGATGTTTGCTTCTTTCCAGGGTACTGGGAAGCATGAGGTATGAGTACACAGACGGAAATGTTTTGCCAATACAGGAGCGAGCACCAAGGAGCAATTTTTAAGTACTATTGGCGGAATTTCATCTGGACCAGGAGCCTTATCTACTGAGAGATTCTGCAAAATAGTTTTGACATGTCTGGTGTGGATCTTAAGTGAGGGAATTTCAGGCGAATTAAAATTAAGTACAGGGACATCTTGATTTATTTCATCTAAGGTTGAGTTGGTGGAGAAAATATCCGCAAGAAGGTTAGCTTTACCTCGTGGGTCACTTACAAGATTGCCAGTCGGAGATTTTAATGGTGGAATGGATGAAGCAGTAGTGAAGTTGGATTTGAATGAGTTAAAAGTAGACCAAAATATTTTGTTATCATTCGGATTATTTAGAAGTTTATTTGCCTGCTTGTGGAGAAAGTTTGATTAAGTTAGGTTTAATACAGTTTTGGCATGATTTCTGATGTTTCTAAAGTAATTTTTTTTTTTTTTTTTTTTTTTTAAGAGACAATGAACGGAGGAAGGAAAAACACAGATAAAAGAAAAAGGTCCATGTGCCTAAAGGCATCCTCCATTCATAAAATGTTTGTAACAACTGGATTTAAACATTTGTAGATTGTAAGTTTGTGGAAAGCAATTCGAGGGAAGTGAATTCCAAAGAGTAGTAGCTCTGGGGATAAATGAATTCTGATAAGCAGAAGTTCTGCATTGTGGAGGAGAAAGTGTAAATTCATGGGCGCTCTCAGCTGCCCTAGTTCTACGGGGAAAGATGTGGAGAGGCGGCACAATTGAAGCAAGTTCCTCGGAACAATTGCTGTGAAAATATCTGTAGAATAATGCAAGGGATGCAACGTTTCTTCGTATGGATAATGTAGGAAGGTCCTGTGTGATTGCAGGGTTATTGATTAATCTAATAGCTTTATTTTGAATTTTGTCCAACTGCCTCAATGCAACCACTCCACTTCCACCCCACAGAGGTGAACAGTAATCCATCTGAGAACGCACATGACTTTTATATATTACGGCCAATTGCTCGTCAGTGAAGAATTCTCGAACTCTGTACAGGAGTCCCAGTTTTTTAGAGGCATTCTTAGCAATGCTTCTAACATAATGTGTCCAGCTCAAGTTAGTAGTTAATGTTACACCGAGAATGTCAATACTAGAGGAAGTGGGAATATTTACATCATTAAAAAATATATGGGAGTCAGTGAGATTCTGTCGGTTAGAAAATTGAATGTACTTTGTTTTCTGTGCATTAAAGGAAACTAGATTCTTTTGTCCCCATCCATTAATTCTAGAAAGGTCCTGGTTCAGAGAAATTGCAGTGTTTATTTTTGAATTGATAAGATCGGGTTGGGTGAAAGAATTGGTAAATGTGAAGGAACTGTGGAGTGTTGAGTCATCTGCGTAGGAATGTATTGGATTATGAGTGGTAGATATGAGATCATTGATATGAATGAGGAACAGAATTGGGGCCAAAACTGATCCCTGGGGAACACCAGCATTTATTGAGTGAAATTGAGAATAAAGGCCATCTACCATTACACGTATTTTTCTGTTATGAAGATAAGAAGAAATTAGTGGAACTAATGATGCAAGGCCATAGTGTGACATCTTCGACAATAAGGATTGATGCCAGACTCTATCAAATGCCTTTGATATATCCAGTGCTATTGTATGTGTTTCACCATGTTGGTCTGTAACTTGGTTGATTTGATGCGTAAGAAGGCAAAGCATGTCTGCAGTTGATCGACATCGTCTAAAACCATATTGCCTATCACTGATTAATTTATTATTCTCAAGATGCTTAATTATGTGATTATTTAATATAATTTCAAAGACTTTACCAAGAGTGGAAGTTATAGCTATTGGTCTGTAGTTTGATGGATCTGAAGAGGCACCTTTTTTAGGAACTGGATGGATGTTTGCTTCTTTCCAGGGCACTGGGAAGTTATGAGGTATGAGTACAAAGACGGAAATATTTTGCCAATACAGGAGCGAGCACCAAGGAGCAATTCTTAAGTACTATTGGAGGAATTTCATCTGGACCAGGAGCCTTATCTACTGAGAGATTCTGCAAAATAGTTTTGACATGTCTGGTGTGGATCTTAAGTGAGGGAATTTCAGGCGAATTAAAATTAAGTACAGGGACATCTTGATTTATTTCATCTAAGGTTGAGTTGGTGGAGAAAATATCCGCAAGAAGGTTAGCTTTACCTCGTGGGTCACTTACAAGATTGCCAGTCGGAGATTTTAATGGTGGAATGGATGAAGCAGTAGTGAAGTTGGATTTAAATGAGTTAAGAGTAGACCAAAATATTTTGTTATCATTTGGATTATTTAGAAGTTTATTTGCCTGCTTGTGGAGAAAGTTTGATTTAGTTAGGTTTAATACAGTTTTGGCATGATTTCTGATGTTTCTAAAGTAATTAAAGGCTTCATGTGTTTTTGATCTTGTGTATGCATTGTAGGCTATTGCTTTTTGTTCAGTTACTCTAGCACAATTATGGTCAAACCATTTAGGTGAATTAGATCTTTTACTGTACTTTTGATGAGGAATAAAAGTTTCCATTCCAATTTTTACAAAATCTTGTATGTGGCTCAAGGTGGAGTGTGCATCATTAGAAAAGAAAGAGGTCCAGGGAATATCAATAAAGAAACCTTGAAGACCCTCCCAGTCTGCCCTATTGTAATGCCATTTAGTCACCAAAACAGGTTCAGAGTGGGAAGGTGTGGTAGGTGATAGACAGGTGGCCTGTATCAGACAGTGATCAGAAGATCCAAGCGGGGACCCCACTGTAACATCATAATTTTCTGAATTGGTTGTTAAAAATAAGTCCAGTAGGTGGGAATTATGATTAGGATTATCTGGTACACGGGTGGGTTGGTTGACTAGTTGAGTGAGATTAAATGAGTCTGCAAATAGCTCACATTCAAGACCAGCATCATCAGTCCTGGCTGAATGAGTGAGCCATTCAACATTATGGACATTAAAATCACCCAACACAGTGATTTCAGAAGAAGCATTTAAGTTGAGGACACTGAGTTGTGAGGACAGAGAATCAAAAAGACTTTGCTCTGGAGGAGTATTTGGGGAACGGTAGATGCAACATATGTATTTAAATTTACCAGCCGAAATTAATTTGTATATAGAATAATCAAAATAGGGACAATTGAAACTAGTAACCTCCTCCAGGGCAATTTCAGATTTTGCGAAGCAACATACACCTCCTTTAGGTCTGAAATTTTGGAGCAGTTGATAACCTGGAAAATTAAATCTAGACGTGTCAGATGTGGATGTTACTTGAGTCTCTGTCAAAAAAAAGGAGAGTAGGGGATTCTGCTTGAAGAAATTGGTGTACAGAATTGATGTTAGAGTGAAGTCCCCTTATATTACTAAAGAAAAAGCTGCACCGACGAGCAGCTTTGGGACGTTGCAATGCTCTTGACACATGAATTAAAGGCTTCATGTGTTTTTGATCTTGTGTATGCATTGTAGGCTATTGCTTTTTGTTCAGTTACTCTAGCACAATTATGGTCAAACCATTTAGGTGAATTAGATCTTTTACTGTACTTTTGATGAGGAATAAAAGTTTCCATTCCAATTTTTACAAAATCTTGTATGTGGCTCAAGGTGGAGTGTGTATCATTAGAAAAGAAAGAGGTCCAGGAATATCAATAAAGAAACCTTGAAGACCCTCCCAGTCTGCCCTATCGTAATGCCATTTAGTCACCAAAACAGGTTCAGAGTGGGAAGGTATGGTAGGTGATAGACAGGTGGCCTGTATCAGACAGTGATCAGAAGATCCAAGCGGGGACCTCACTGTAACATCATAATTTTCTGAATTGGTTGTTAAAAATAAGTGTATATAATTATATATATATATATACAGGTATATATAGACAGAGAGAGAGATAATTATACAAACCGTATTTATTTATATATTTTGTTTTAGTTATAACCTTACAACTTATGATAACACTAGACATTTACAGCTTATTTTAGAACGCGAGATGGTGTGATACTGATAACACAGAACTGTATTCATATTTATTTAGTCTTAATATTGATAACTTTGAACTTTTTTAGATATTTTTTTTAGGAACGAGATCTTTTAATATATACTGTATATATATATACTGTATATATATATATAATATTAAAAAAAATCTTATTTATTTCGAACACGTGTCTTTTGATATTGACAACTTTGAACTATTTTATATATCTTTTTCAGAACGAGATATTTTAATATAGATAACATTAAACTTGTTTTGTTTTTCTTATTTATTTGTAACACGCGATCTTTGGATATTGATAATATAATACTTTTGATGGTATTGAGGGATAAGCCTTTACAACGGCACCTCGTATCTACTTTCTACATTTCCTATTTTCTGAAGAGTGTAGAGAGGGGAGGAGGGGTGTTGGAGGGATAGGAAGCTGTTGGAGTGGCTTTGTTATGTGTGTTATTAGTCTGTATACGTCGGGAGAAGGAGTGCTGGAGAGAGAGGAAGCTGTTGGAGTGGCTTTGTTATGTGTTATTAGAGGAGAGAAGGGGTGTTGGAGAGAGAGGAAGCTGTTGGAGTGGCTTTATGTGTGTTATGAGAGGGGAGAAGGGGTGTTGGAGAGAGAGGAAGCTGTTGGAGTGGCTTTGTTATGTGTGTTATTAGAGGGGAGAAGGAGTGTTGGAGAGAGAGGAAGCTGTTGGAGTGGCTTTCTTATGTGTGTTATTAGAGGGGAGAAGGGGTGTTGGAAAGAGAGGAAGCTGTTGGAGTGGCTTTGTTATATGTGTTATTAGATAGAAATAGGAAGCTGTTGGAGTGGCTTTGTTATATGTGTTATTAGAGGGGAGAAGGGGTGTTGGAGAGAGAGGAAGCTGTTGAAGTGGCTTTGTTATGTGTGTTATTAGAGGGGAGAAGGGGTGTTGGAGTGGCTTTGTTATGTGTGTTATTAGAGGGGAGAAGGGGTGTTGGAGTGGCTTTGTTATGTGTGTTATTAGAGGGGAGAAGGGGTGTTGGAGAGAGAGGAAGCTGTTGGAGTGGCTTTGTTATGTGTGTTATTAGAGGGGAGAAGGGGTGTTGGAGAGAGAGAAAGCTGTTGGAGTGGCTTTGTTATGTGTGTTACCATAGTCCGTTCATTTCAAGAAGGCCAAAATTCTTCTCATCTAACCTCTTTAAATCCCAAACGACTTTAGTAATCAAGCTAATATGCCTACCATTTGGGAAGTATCAGCCAGGGAATAGGTGTGGACAATTTTACAGCCCATTTGCTCCAGCCCCTTTTTGAGTTACAGAGAAGAGAAGTTAAGCATTTTTCGCCTACTTATACTGAACGGATGCTAGGACGTACAGTGGCGCTAATAAGTCATGTACGTGTCACCTGTCATTACGTTTGGCTCGCTCTGTCCTGTATTAATGGCTGTCAGATGTTGAATAGAGTGGGTATGGTGGCACTAATAAGTCATGTCTCAGCTTTCATTACGTTTGGCTCGCTCTGTCCTGTATTAATGTCTGTCAGATGTTGAATAGGCTGGTATAGTGACTAGCGTCTCGGACTTCCACCCAGAAGGCCCGGGATCGCGCCCACGCTCGGCGCATTAAAGATTTTTCACAAGCACTGAGTCGTTACCATCCCTCATGAGCAAGGGCTCCCCGGGCGTATAAACATTCCCGAGAACCAGTTGTCAGAAAACCGAAAAAACACACGTAATAGTATCTTTAAAAAAAAACAAAAAAACAAAAAAAAAACAGCCCTTTCTACTACCAGTCTCCCTCTGTGTAGACGTCAGCCCAATAAACCCGGGCGTGTAATCATTCCGGAGAACCAGTCGTCAGCTACTCGTCAATTCTCAATTGAGGCCTTCTGAAGATCCCGTGGTAGAGTCAGTATCACACGAGCGCTTTTTCCGGCAATTTTAGCTACTTTCCCGCTAGATCTAGAGGGTTGTACTTCGATCTAGAGGTAATTTTTACATCTAGCGGCATGAATTCTAGCGATATTCTGGAGATTGGAGCCATTTTAGAGCGATATTCTGGATATTGTGGCATTATTTTAAATGAAACCATCTAAGAATAGCCAGGAAACAGAAAAGAAATGTGTAATAATATCTTGAAAGGCTAAAAAACAATACAAAAACAATTAAAAACAAAAAAGTGGATATCAAAAGAGCCCTTTGAGCAACCAGTCGTCCTCTGTGTAGACTTCAGTCCAATAAACCCGGGCGTATACAAATTCCGGAGAACCAGTCATGGATTAACTACTTGTCTAATGAGGCCTTCTGAAGAGCCCGTGGTCGTAAGGGAGATGGGACCTTTTTGTCTTGCGTCGCCATTGTGGTGCCTCAACCCCATTTGTACCAGCAACGTGTTTTTCACTTGATTTTAGCTGCATTTAGACGATTTTATGAAGCTTAGGAAGGATATGGGGTGGCTAAAGGGGTGCATTGATGTAGTCAGTAGCCTTTTTACGGGCACACGTCCTTCCTAAGCTGAATAAAATCGTCTAGTAGTTGCCAGAACATAATGAAAAAGACGTCACCGGTACTGTAAGGATTAAGGGGAGATTTCCACTTGAGGGATTTTTTTTCTGGACCCCTTTCTCCCTCATGTTTAGCCCCAATGTTTTTAAGATTTGGAGATAAGTTAGGCGATCTTAAGAACTTTCGCCCAATTTCTGTCGATTTTAAGACCGTTCGTGCAATTTAGGTGTCGATTTTTTCCTGGCGAGCGATAGCGAGCCTGTAATTTAAGAGGAACCGGCCTTTGGCCGGGAAATTTTTCTACCAAAAAATGTACAAATTTATCTTGAACGGGGGTCAAGGGGGTGTAGTTTTTAGCTTGATGGAGGTCTAGGGAACAACCTAAAAACCTCCCCTTAAGGGGGGATGGGCGTATTCTTTGCTCATTTATGTATCTTTTCATCATTTGTTTAGTTTCCTCCCTAGACCTCCATCAAGCTATATACCCCCCCCCCCCCACCCCCCACCCCACCCCACCCCATCCAAGACCCTCCTGCAAGATTAATTTGTACATTTTTCGATAGAAAAATGTCCAGGCCGAAGACTGGTTCTTCTTAAATTACAGGTTCGCTTTCACTCGCCAGAAAAAATCGACACCTAAATGGCACGAATGGTCTTAATATTAGCAAAAAATGGAGCGAAAGATCTTAAAATCGCCCAACTAACGGGGTAAACGTCTTAAAATCTCAAAACTAAATGGGGCTAAACACGAGGGAGAAGGGGGTTAACAAAAACTAACCAAGGGTATGTGGAAGTCCGAGGGTTAACAGCGATAGTTTGTAGCTACTGTATTATAATGCCCCCAGATCCTTCCTAAGCTGGATAAAATCGTCAAAACGCGGCCTAATCCTTAAGGGGTTAATTGGGGGGGGGGGGTGTCTATAGTTTTGTGTGTGTGTGTGTGTATGTGTGAGAGAGAGAGAAAGAGTGTGTGTGTGTATGTGTGAGAGAGAGAGAGAGAAAGAGTGTGTGTGTGTATGTGTGAGAGAGAGAGAAAGAGTGTGTGTGTAGGTGTTTGAGAGAGAGAGAGAGAGAGTGTGTGTGTAGGTGTTTGAGAGAGAGAGAAAGAGAGTGTGTGTAGGTGTTTGAGAGAGAGAGAAAGAGAGTGTGTGTAGGTGTTTGAGAGAGAGAGAGAGAGAGTGTGTGTGTGTATGTGTGAGAGAGAGAGAAAGAGTGTGTGTGTGTATGTGTGAGAGAGAGAAAGCGTGTGTGTGTGTATGTGTGAGAGAGAGAATGTGTGTATGATGTATGAGAGAGAGAGAATGTGTGTGTATGTGAGAGAGAGAGAGAATGTGTGTGTGTTAGAGAGAGAGAGAGTGTGTATGTGTGTGTGTGAGCTTCGTGTGTGTTATTAATATGATGCTTGATCTGTGCTTCAGAGATAGTGTGAGTGTAGGTGTGTGTGTGAGAGAGAGAGAGAGAGAGAGGGTGTGTGTGTGTGTGTAAGAGAGGGAGAAAGAGAAAGTGTGTGTGTTTGTGTGAGAGAGGGAGAAAGAGAAAGTGTTTGTGTATTTGTGAAAGAGAGAGAAAGTGTGTGTGTGTGTGTGTGCCAGGTTTGTGTGTGTTCGAGAGAGTGAGCGTGTTTGTGTGTGTGTGTGTGTGTGAGAGAGAGAGAGAGTGAGTATGTGTGCGTGTGTGAGCTTCGTGTGAGTTAAGGGAGCCCTCCTCGCTTTTTGTCTCTTTCTCTCCCTCTCTCTTTGGCTTGTATCCATTCGGCCCCATTCAGCCTATTGTTTTAAGACGTTTACCCCCATCCAGGTGTCAATATTTTCCTGGCGAGCGGTAGCGAGCCAGCAAATATGTGTTTTTGTTTTGACAGCAAGCTAAATTTGTACATTTTTCCATAGAAAAATGTCTCCGGCGAAGCCAGATTTCTTTATACAATGCTGGCAAGGAAGAAATCGACACCTGGATGGGGATAAACGTCTTAAAGCAGTTGGCTGAATGGGGCCGTATGGATACAAGCCAGAGAAAGAGAGAAAAGGAGAAAAAGATAAAAAAAAAAGGCGAGGTGGGCTCCCTTAATAAATGTGATAACTCGTTATATAGTATTGATTGGTGCTTTCAGACCACTTGTGATATTTGCATTAACACTTGCATCATCACTATCACTATCACTATCATCACTATCATCATTATCATCATCGTTATCATCATTATTATCATCATCATCACCATTATCATCACTATCATTATCATCATCATCGTTATCATCATCACTATCATCACTATCATCATCATCATCATCATCGTTATCATCATTATTATCATTATCATCATTATCATCACCATCATTATCACCATCATCATCATCATCATCGTTATCATCATTATTATCATCATCATCACCATTATCATCACTATCATTATCATCATCATCGTTATCATCATTATTATCATTATCATCATCATTATCATCACCATCATTATCACCATCATCATCATCATCATCGTTATCATCATCATCATCACTACCATCATTATCATCATCATCTCCACTCATCATTACCATCATCATCACCATCATCACCATCACCATCATCATCATCCTCATCATCACCACCATTATCATCTGGAACTCTCTCCCTCAATCAATCTTTCCTTCATCCTATGACCTAGACTGCTTTAATCTTCGGGTGTCCAGGCATTTTGACCACAACGTCCCTTGAATACGTCTCTTTGTCACTCCTTTGGCTTTGGGGGAGACACTCGTTACAGGCAACCTCTCTTTTGTCTCCTTCATACACATAGACAAAAAAATTGTGTGTGTATGTGTGTGTGTGTGTGCAATACTCTGTGTGTGTGTGTGTGTGCTTGTGCATTAATCTATATACTTACTATAGTTGTATTGCGGGAGTGAGCATGCTCGTTATTTCCCGCCTCCTATATGTGTAGGTGTTATATGTATCGTTGGAATGGCTGTGGATGTGTGTGTAGTCTGTATGTGTGTGTGTGTGTGTGTGTGTATGTGTTTGTACAATGCTCTGTGTGTGTGTGTGTGTGTGTGCTTGTGCAATAATCTATATGTGTGTGTGTGTGTGTATATGTGTTTGTACAATGCTCTCTGTGTGTGTGTGTGTTTGTGCAATAATCTGTGTGTGTGTGTGTGTGCAATAATGTGTGTGTGTGTGCAATAATATGTGTGTGTGTGTGCAATAATCTGTGTGTGTATGTGTTTGTACAATGCTCTGTGTGTGTGTGTGTGTGTGTTTGTGCAATAATCTGTGTGTGTGTGTGTGTGTGCAATAATGTGTGTGTGTGCAATAATATGTGTGTGCAATAATGTGTGTGTGTGCAATAATGTGTGTGTGCAATAATGTGTGTGTGTGCAATAATGTGTGTGCAATAATGTGTGTGTGCAATAATATGTGTGTGCAATAATGTGTGTGTGTGTGTGTGTGTGTAATAATATGTGTGTGCAATAATGTATGTGTGCAATAATATGTGTGTGCAATAATACATGTGTGTGTGCAATAATACATGTGTGTGTGCAATAATACATGTGTGTGTGCAATAATACATGTGTGTGTGCAATACATATGTGTGTGCAATACTCTGTGTGTGTGCAATAATATGTGTGTGTGTGTGTGTGTGTGCAATAATGTGTGTGTGTGCAATAATATATGTGTGTGTGTGTGTGTGTGTGCAATAATGTGTATGTGCAATATGTGTGTGTGTGTGCAATATGTGTGTGTGCAATAATATGTGTGTGCAATAATGTGTGTGTGCAATAATATGTGTGTGCAATAATATGTGTGTGCAATAATGTGTGTGTGCAATAATATGTGTGTGCAATAATACATATGTGTGTGCAATAATACATGTGTGTGTGCAATAATACATGTGTGTGTGCAATAATACATGTGTGTGTGCAATAATGTGTGGGTGCAATAATGTGTGTGTGTGTGCAATAATATGTGTGTGTGTGTGTGCAATAATGTGTGTGTGCAATAATATGTGTGTGTGTGTGTGTGTGTGTGCAATAATGTGTGTGTGTGTGTGCAATAATATGTGTGTGCAATAATGTGTGTGTGCAATAATATGTGTGTGTGTGTGCAATAATGTGTGTGTGTGTGCAATAATATGTGTGTGTGTGTGTGCAATAATGTGTGTGTGCAATACTCTGTGTGTGTGCAATAATATGTGTGTGTGTGTGTGTGCAATAATGTGTGTGTGTGCAATAATATATGTGTGTGTGTGTGTGTGTGTGTGTGTGTGCAATAATGTGTGTGTGTGCAATATGTGTGTGTGTGTGTGTGTGCAATAATGTGTGTGTGTGCAATAATATGTGTGTGCAATAATATGTGTGTGCAATAATATGTGTGTGCAATAATATGTGTGTGCAATAATATGTGTCTGCAATAATCAATAATATGTGTCTGCAATAATATGTGTGTGCAATAATATGTGTGTGCAATAATATGTGTGTGCAATAATATGTGTGTGCAATAATATGTGTCTGCAATAATATGTGTGCAATAATATGTGTGTGCAATAATATGTGTGTGCAATAATATGTGTGTGCAATAATATGTGTGTGCAATAATATGTGTGTGCAATAATGTGTGTGTGCAATAATATGTGTGTGCAATAACGTGTGTGTGCAATAATATGTGTGTGTGCAATAATATGTGTGTGTGTGTGTGTGTGTGCTTGTGCAATAATCTGTGTGTGTGTGTGTGTGTGTGTGCAATAATGTGTGTGTGTGTGTGCAATAATATGTGTGTGCAATAATATGTGTGTGCAATAATATGTGTGTGTGCAATAATATGTGTGTGTGCTTGTGCAATAATCTGTGTGTGTGCTTGTGCAATAATATGTGTGTGTGTGCTTGTGCAATAATATGTGTGTGTGTGTGTGTGCTTGTGCAATAATATGTGTGTGTGTGCTTGTGCAATAATATGTGTGTGTGTGTGTGCTTGTGCAATATTATGTGTGTGTGTCTGTGCTATACTCTGTGGGTGTGTATAAGTGTATGTGTTGTATGTACCACTTGTGCCTCCACCTGCAACACATTCACTGCACCTTCCTCGGTCGCACACCTTTCTCAACCACTCACCATTTGCCTGTAACCCCTTCCGTACCGGAAAACGTCCTTTTAACTTTCTTCTGGCTACTATTTTTTTTTTTTTTTTTTTTTTTTTTTTTTTTTTTTTTTTTCTATATTCCAAATTACTTCCTCTCGGGCATAGGCTGAGAGCCTTAACATTCACCGTTTTATATTCAGTTTCTTAAGGGCCTCCAACAATTAACAGGCTTCGAACTATCTCATTTAACCATTTTTACCACCACAGATCCTTCCTAAATTGCACTAAATCGTCTAAATATAACTAGAGTAAAATGTAAAAGACGTCGCGGTACAGAAGGGGTTAAGGGGAGATATGGCGCTTTTCTAGACCACCTTCTCCCTCATCTTTAGCCCCATTATTTTGGCGATTTTATGAACTTCGCCCCATTTCTGTAAATGTTAAGACCTTTCCTGCCATTTAGGTGTCGATTTTTTCCTGGCGAGCTTTAGCGAGCCTGTAATTTAAGAGAAACCGGCCTTCGGCCGGGAAATTTTTCTACCGAAAAATATACAAATTTGTCTTGAAAGGAGGTCTTTTTAAGCTTGATGGAGGTCTAGGAAGCGTCTTTTTAAGCTTGATGGAGGTCTAGGGGGCGTCTTTTTAAGCTTGATGGAGGTCTAGCGAGGAAACTAGAAAAATAATAAATAAATAAAAAACTCTACCAAAAAGTGAAGGCTCTGCCCTTAAGGGGAGATGGGCTGTTCTTCGGGTCCCCTTTCTCCCTCGTGTAAAGCCCCATTTGTTTTGAAATTATAAGCCGGTATCACACGAGAGCTTTTATAGTCAACATTCGATGATCAACATTTTTCTGGCAACATTTCTGGAATATTTTGCACTGGTATCGGAAACTAGCCTGATGGTAGATGAATTTAGGTAACTAAAATATCTTAAAGGTTAACCTCATAAGCTGCCAGACCAGTGTTAAGGATAAATGTTGAGGGAAAAAGCGCTCGTGTGATACCGGCTTTAGACGATTTTCTTTAGTTCATGATCCACACCTACGACTCGAAGGGGTAATTTAAGCCGGTATCACACGAGCACTTTTTCGCTCAACATTTATGCTCAGCACTGGTCTGGCAGCTTATTTGGTCAACATTTAAAATATTTCGGTTGCCTAAATTCATCCTTCATCAGCCTAGTTTCCGATACCAGTGCAAAATATTCCAAAAATGTTGCCAGAAAAATGTTGATCATCGAATGTTGACTATAAAAGCTCTCGTGTGATACCGGCTTTAAGGGGAGATCTCCACTTGAGGGATTTTTTTCTGGACCCCTTTCTCCCTCATGTTTAGCCCCATTGCTTTTGATATTATAAAACGTTTGCCCCATTAGTTTAGCGATTTTAAGATCTTTCACCCCATATTAAGACCTTTCGTGCAATTCAGGTGTCTATTTTATCCTGGCGAGCGATAGCGAGCCTGTAATTTAAGAGGAACCGGCCTTCGGCCGGGACATTTTTCTACCGAAAAATGTACAAATTTATCTTGAAAGGGGCTCAAGGGGGTGTAATTTTAAGCTTGATGGAGGTCTAGGGAACAAACTAAATACCTCCCCTTAAAACTCAATAAATCTCAATAAACCCTCATAATGACGTAGGTGCTTTTATTTAACTGCATAAAATCGTCTAACTTTAGCCAGATTCAAGGGTAAAATGGCGTCATGGGGTACTGAAGGGGTTAAGGGGAGGTGGACCGTTTGGTGTCATGGGGTACTGAAGGGGTTAAGGGGAGGTGGACCGTTTGGTGTCATGGGGTGCTGAAGGGGTTAAGGGGAGGTGGACCGTTTGGTGTCATGGGGTGCTGAAGGGGTTAAGGGGAGGTGGACCGTTTGGTGTCATGGGGTACTGAAGGGGTTAAGGGGAGGTGGACCGTTTGGTGTCATGGGGTGCTGAAGGGGTTAAGGGGAGATGGACCGTTTGGTGTCATGGGGTACTGAAGGGGTTAAGGGGAGGTGGACCGTTTGGTGTCATGGGGTGCTGAAGGGGTTAAGGGGAGGTGGACCGTTTGGTGTCATGGGGTGCTGAAGGGGTTAAGGGGAGATGGACCGTTTGGTGTCATGGGGTACTGAAGGGGTTAAGGGGAGGTGGACCGTTTGGTGTCATGGGGTGCTGAAGGGGTTAAGGGGAGGTGGACCGTTTGGTGTAATGGGGTGCTGAAGGGGTTAAGGGGAGGTGGACCTTTTGGTGTCATGGGGTGCTGAAGGGGTTAAGGGGAGGTGGACCGTTTGGTGTCATGGGGTGCTGAAGGGGTTAAGGGGAGGTGGACCGTTTGGTGTCATGGGGTACTGAAGGGGTTAAGGGGAGGTGGACCTTTTGGTGTCATGGGGTGCTGAAGGGGTAAAGGGAGGGTGGACCGTTTGGTGTCATGGGGTACTGAAGGGGTTAAGGGGAGGTGGACCTTTTGGTGTCATGGGGTGCTGAAGGGGTTAAGGGGAGGTGGACCTTTTGGTGTCATGGGGTGCTGAAGGGGTTAAGGGGAGGTGGCCCTTTTGGTGTCATGGGGTACTGAAGGGGTTAAGGGGAGGTGGACCTTTTGGTGTCATGGGGTGCTGAAGGGGTTAAGGGGAGGTGGACCTTTTGGTGTCATGGGGTACTGAAGGGGTTAAGGGGAGGTGGACCTTTTGGTGTCATGGGGTGCTGAAGGGGTTAAGGTGGACCATTTGGTGTCATGGGGTGCTGAGGGGTTAAGGGGAGGTGGACCGTTTGGTGTCATGGGGTGCTGAAGGGGTTAAGGGGAGGTGGACCATTTGGTGTCATGGGGTGCTGAAGGGGTTAAGGGGAGGTGGACCGTTTGGTGTCATGGGGTGCTGAAGGGGTTAAGGGGAGGTGGACCGTTTGGTGTCATGGGGTGCTGAAGGGGTTAAGGGGAGGTGGACCGTTTGGTGTCATGGGGTGCTGAAGGGGTTAAGGGGTGTTATGGTGTTTTTCTTTGGTCTATTAATTTATTTATTTCTTAGTTTTTTTTTCGCAAGACGTCCATCAAGCTTAGAAGAAAAAAAAACTAAACCCCCCATCAAGATGAATTTGTACATTTTTCGGTAGAAAAATGTAGCGGCCGAAGGCCGATTCCTCTTAAAATTGCAGGCTCGCTATCGCTCGCCAGGAAATAATCGACACCTAAGTGGCGCGAAAGGACTTAAAATTGACAACGAAATGGGGCGAAAGGTGTTAAAATCGCCAAACTAATGGCTTATAATCTCAAAACTAGTGGGGCTAAACATGAGGGAGAAGGGGGTCCAGAAAAACGGTCTGCCTCCCCTTAATGGGTGAATAGCGTGTGAGTGTAATGCATTTAATTTTATCAATAACTAGATCCCTTTTGTTTGTTTATTATTATTATTATTATTATTATTATTATTATTATTATTATTTTTTATTATTATTATTATTAGTAGTAGTAGTAGTAGTAGTAGCAGTAGTAGTAGTAGTAGTAGTAGTAGCAGTAGTAGTAGCATCAGTAGTAGTAGTAGTAGTAGTATATTTTGTGAATGTAATGCAGTTAACCCTATCCATACCTAGTCACCTCCATCATCACCACCGCCACCACCACCATCACCATCATCACCACCACCACCACCACCACCACCACCACCATCACCACCACCATCACCACCACCACCATCACTACACCACTAGACGAAAAGCACTCAATTGCACAATACATTATGAACTTGCAAAATGTTTTAAGGGGACAGTGGCTGGTTTTTTGGTCTATTAATTAATTTCTTCATTGTTTGTTTAGTTTCTTCGCTAGACCTCCATCAAGCTTAGAATAACACCCCCCAGACCCCTCTCCAAGATAAATTTGTACATTTTTCGGTAGAAAAATGTCCCGCAGTTTCTCTTAAAATTACAGGCTCGCTATCGCTCGCCAGGAAAAAAATCAACACCTAAGTGGCACGAAATGTCTTAAAATTGACTACGAAATGGGGCGAAAGATGTTAAAATCGCCAACCTAATGGGCCGAACATCTTCAGATCTCAAAACTAATGGGGCAAAACACGAGGGGGAAAGGGGTCCAGAAAACCGGCTCATCCCCTTTTTAAGATAAATTTTGTTATTTATACATAATTCTAATAATTAAAAAACATTACCAAAATTTAAAAAATGCAATGTTTATTATATTGATGCTAAATATGTGTGTGTGGGTGTGGGTGTGTATGAGTGAGTGTGTTGGGTGTGAGTGCGTGTGTGTGTTTGAGTGTGTATGTGTTTGAGTGTGTGTGTGTTTGAGTGCGAGTGTGGGTAAGTATGTGTGGGTGTGTATGAGTGAGTGTGTTGGGTGGGTGTGTGTATGTTGTGTGTGTGTGTGTGTGTGTGTGTTTGAGTGAGAGTGTGGGTAAGTATGTGTGTGTGTGTTTGAGTGAGTGTGTATGGGTGTGTGTGTGTGTGTATGGGTGTGTGTGTGTGTGTATGGGTGTGTGTGTGTGTGTGTTAGCGTGCTGTAAAACCGCACATTAAGGTGATTTTTTTCTTCCCCAGACCCCCATCTCCCTCATGTTTAGCCTTATTTATGTTGAGATTCTAAGACGTTCGCCCTGTTTGTTTGACGATTATAAGACCTTTCGTCCCATTTCTTTGTCAATAATATAACTTTCATGCCATTTAGGTTTAGATTTGTTTCTTGACGAGCGATAGCGAGTCTGTACTACAATGGTTGACCTAAAAATGTACAAATTTTACATGGGGTTATATTTGTTAAGCTTGACAGTGGTCTAGCGAGCAAAAAAAAAAAAAATATATATATATATATATATATATATATTGTTACGTATCTTGATCCTCAAGTGGTTAACTTGATGAATCTAGATAGCACAGAGATATATATTAAGGTATCAGTCAGCTGAAGGCAAAACAAAAGTAAAATCTAATAAAATAATTTCCTGTTGTTGCTTCCTTTCCTTTTGGATCTTAGGACTTAGTATCCTTTATTGACTGATACTCTTTAATTATGAAAAATACTGAAACTAATTAAAGTCATGTAGTATTTATAAAGAATTATTATTTAACCGAAGCTTAGTAGGCTATGGTCATGAACCGAATAAGTTATAGCTAAAGAAGGACTATTAATTTTATAAAAAGTCTTGAAAGATAAATATTAAAGTAAGAATATTTCTGTCTCTTACCCTTTTTGAAATGAATAGATAGTTTTCTTCTATGTCCTTTTATTTATATTTAATGTAATTATTCTTGGTTCTTGTCTTACGTTAATAGTATTATATTATTATTATCATCAGGAGTAATATCAAAGTCACATAAAAAGTTAGATATATATTTAATAATTAGTTAAATTTATTTCTTAACCACGTAACATTGAGGTTTGATTATGAGTAAATAAAGTTACAGGATCGTTTCATAGATTCGATTCAGGTCTCACTCAAATAATATGAAAAGCAAAATATAATATTTTGAAGCAAAAGAATTTTCTTCAGCTTAGAAAATCACTATAAGTAATATTAACACAGCCATGTTAGTCTAAGGCGATGAGACAATAGCATCACCGTACTAAGCACCATTAAGCAATGTAAGCTTAATTAAAAGAAAATGAAAGAACTCGTAAGTATTAATATAAAACAATAGTATTACTTTCATCATAACCCAATTACTTAAAAGATTTGCTTTAGTCCACAAGTTAGTCAACTAAAATAGTTAAGTACATAATAGTAGCGTTAACGTTAATTCGCAATCAAATAGTTAAACACATAATAATAGCGTTAACGTTAATTCGCAATCAAATAGTTAAACACATAAATAGTAGCGTTAACGTTAATTCGTAATCAAATAGTTAAACACATAATAGTAGCGTTCACGTTAATTCCCAATTAAATAGTTAAACACATAATAATAGTGTTCACGTTAATTCCCAATTAAATAGTTAAACACATAATAATAGTGTTAACGTTAATTCCCAATCAAATAGTTAAACACATAATAGTAGCGTTCACGTTAATTCCCAATTAAATAGTTAAACACATAAATAGTGTTCACACCAATTCACACGTTAATTCCCAATCACTCACTAACCAACATAACATAAGTGTTTACACGAACACACTTAACACACATTTATATAATCTGACTGACAGTCACAATCCCATTATAATACTTCACCCCGTCTTCCTCCAGCTGCAAGTTCACCTTCCCCAACTCCAAATGAGACTGATTTGAATGCCCACAACTCGGGTCTTATATACCAAACAATGATGGTGTAGGAACGAATCAGGAGGCGGCGGGTCGTGCCTGCTCCAATCATAGCTCCTCGAGTCGCATAACAGGTGCGTGGTCCACTCACAGCTCCTGGCGTCGATCATACGTCATAGCATCGGTCATCGAGGTGTGAAGGCTAGCATGCTGGTATGGGGCGAGATGGTTTGCCCACTCGTTCGTTCGCTAGTCTGCTTCACCGTTTGGGTAGTGGGCTCCTTCAACTCTAATTCTAACTCTTAAATTAACATACAGGGCTCCGTATGTCAGAATATATACAGTATATATATATACAGTATACTGTATATATATTCTGTATACATAATACACAAAATACAAAACTACGCTATCATCCTCTTAACCTATACCTCTATGTTAATTACCGTATCAATTAATTATCTCAATTATATAATATAAAAATACATAAATTAATCCATATATTAATTAACTCTGCTTCCCTTAACTTACTTCAATATATATTACAGCATCAATTAATCATCTACAGTATATATAATTAACTCTCCTTCCCTTCCCCTCAACTTTCTCTTCATAATTACTGAGGGGCACAGGGCCCTGGGTGGGGCTTTGGTTTCCCGGGCGTTTCCGCACCCTCCTCAGCTCCCCGCCATGGAGTGGCTTCGGTCACCCAGGCTTTATTGTGGTCGGCTGGGAGGGTTCTGTGGGGGCACTCGGTTATGGCCTTGGAATTGCTCGGGGCCTTGGGGCTGTTCGGCCAGGCAGCTTGGGGAACAACAACAACAACAACAACAACTCTCCTTCCCTTAACTTACTTCAATATATATTACAGCATCAATTATTCATCTACAGTATAATTATATAATTATATAAACCATGTTATTGGTTCCTTAAGGGGGTAGTGCTTGGTTTTTGGTCTATATATTTATTCATTAATTTATTTTTGAGTTTCCTCGCTAGACCTCCATCAAGCTTAGAAAAACACCCCCTAGACCCCCTTTCAAGATAAAATTTGTAAATTTTTCGGTAGAAACATTTCCCGGCCGAAGGCCGGTTCCTTCTAAATTTAGAGGCTCGCTTTCGCTCGCCAGGAAAAATTGACACCTAAAGGGTACGAAAGGTTATAATATTGACAAAAACATTAGGAGAAAGGTCTCAAAATCGCCAAACTAACGGAACAAACGTCTTAAAGGTGAATTATATCAGCTGCATACCTTGTAAGATGTATATTTTGTTTGCATCAAAACATATTAAGGATGCTCAGGTTTGTGTATAATAACGTAAATTTACGCCAGTATAGAAAACAAATATTTAACAATTTTATATCTGGTGGCGTCTGGTAGTTGACTATCTTGCAAATTTCGCGCCTTCCAGTATTGTGATGACGTCATAGATTCCGATAGTTGTCAGGCAACAGAAATTTACCTTTAACTTAACCCAATTTATTTTATGTGTTCGGGGCAAATTTAAGGATATTCCCAATAATGGTGTATTACTAGAGTGTTTAGTGTCCTGCTGAATAACTTATCTCACTTTTTTTTTTTTCATCTTTGTGTAATTCACCTTTAAAACCTCAAAACTATTATGCTAAACGTGAGGGAGAAGGGGGTCCAGAAAAAGCGAGTTTTATCCCCTTATTGGTATATATATATATATATATATATATAAATACCATCTTATTTGGTCATTAATATATGTGAACAAATTATCCTTGGTCATGAGAAGTAATGCATAATATTTAACCCGGTTAACCCTTTCAAGCTCCAATACGCATTTCTGTTTTGTTTTCTGGTAATTATTAGACGATTTTATTCAGATTAGGAAGGGTATATGGAAGTCAGAGGGTTGATTGAGATAGTATTTACCATTTTAGTACTCACAGATCCTTCCTAAGCTGCATAAAGTCGTCTAATGATAGCCAAAATATACAGCTAAAACGCGTCAGAGCTTCAAGGGGTTAATACCAGTGACATTGTTTTGATTTATATTCTTGCAATGATTAGACGATTATATTCAGCTTAGGAAAGACCTTTAGCAATAGTAAGGTTTCAAACTATCTCAATATCAACCCTTTCAAATACCGCTGATCATTCTAAAGGGGGGATGGTTCACTTTTTGGGCTATTTTTGCATGTATTCGTTATTTTTCTAGTTTCCTCCCTAGACCTCCATCAAATTTTAAAAAAAAACACATCCATTAGATCCTCCTTCTAGATTAATTTGTACATTTGTCGGTAGAAACATTTCCCGGCCAAAGGCCGGTTCTTCCAAAAATACAGGCTCACTATCGTTCGCCAGGGAAAAAATCAACACCTAAATAGCACGAAAGGTCTAAATATTGACAAAGAAATGGGGCGAAAGGTCTTATAATCGACTAACTAATGGGGCAAACATCTTGACATCTGAAAACTAATAGGGCTAAACATGAGGGAGAAAGGGGACCTCAAAAACGGCCCCTCTCCCCTTCAACTGGATAATATCGTCTACAAAATAGCTATAATCCAATATAACCACCCGTCGCTGGTGCTCAAAGGGTTAAGAGGGAGTGGTTTTCCTGAGACCCCTTCTCCCTCATGTTTAGCCCTCATTAATTTTGACATTTTAACCCTCTCCGACATATGGCGCGATTTTGAGCCTATTGGGGATACTTTAAAGCCTTTGTTACCATCAGGGGTATTTAGAAACCTTTAGTTTAGTTACTTCAACCTCTGCAGTTGTCTTTGAGTTAACTGTGTTGAGCCTATTGGGGATACTTTAAAGCCTTTGTTACCATCAGGGATATTTAGAAACCTTTAGTTTAGTTACTTCAACCTCTGCAGTTGTCTTTGAGTTAGCTGTGTTGAGCCTATTGGGGATACTTTAAAGCCTTTGTTACCATCAGGGATATTTAGAAACCTTTAGTTTAGTTACTTCAACCTCTGCAGTTGTCTTTGAGTTAGCTGTGTTGAGCCTATTGGGGATACTTTAAAGCCTTTGTTACCATCAGGGGTATTTAGAAACCTTTAGTTTAGTTACTTCAACCTCTGCAGTTGTCTTTGAGTTAGCTGTGTTGAGCCTATTGGGGATACTTTAAAGCCTTTGTTACCATCAGGGATATTTAGAAACCTTTAGTTTAGTTACTTCAACCTCTGCAGTTGTCTTTGAGTTAGCTGTGTTGAGCCTATTGGGGATACTTTAAAGCCTTTGTTACCATCAGGGGTATTTAGAAACCTTTAGTTTAGTTACTTCAACCTCTGCAGTTGTCTTTGAGTTAGCTGTGTTGAGCCTATTAGGGATACTTTAAAGCCTTTGTTACCATCAGGGGTATTTAGAAACCTTTAGTTTAGTTACTTCAACCTCTGCAGTTGTCTTTGAGTTAGCTGTGTTGAGCCTATTGGGGATACTTTAAAGCCTTTGTTACCATCAGAGGTATTTAGAAACCTTTAGTTTAGTTACTTCAACCTCTGCAGTTGTCTTTGAGTTAGCTGTGTTGAGCCTATTGGGGATACTTTAAAGCCTTTTTTACCATCAGGGGTATTTAGAAACCTTTAGTTTAGTTACTTCAACCTCTGCAGTTGTCTTTGAGTTAGCTGTGTTGAGCCTATTGGGGATACTTTAAAGCCTTTGTTACCATCAGGGGTATTTAGAAACCTTAGTTTAGTTACTTCAACCTCTGCAGTTGTCTTTGAGTTAGCTGTGTTGAGCCTATTGGGGATACTTTAAAGCCTTTGTTACCATCAGGGGTATTTAGAAACCTTTAGTTTAGTTACTTCAACCTCTGCAGTTGTCTTTGAGTTAGCTGTGTTGAGCCTATTGGGGACACTTTAAAGCCTTTGTTACCATCAGGGGTATTTAGAAACCTTTAGTTTAGTTACTTCAACCTCTGCAGTTGTCTTTGAGTTAGCTGTGGGCAGAAAACTAATTTTGAAGAGGTAATTATAAGAGTGAGAGAACTCTATTATTGCTAATCTGGCAACCTCTGCGTCATAAAAACGTGAGAGGGTTAAGAGGGAGTGGTTTTCCTGGGCCCCCTTCTCCCTCATGTTTAGCCTTCATTGGTTTTGAGATTTTAAGACGTTCACCCCATTAGTTTGGCGATTTTAAGACCTTTCGTGCCATTTAGGTACAATTAAAGAATAACAGGCCTTATATATTTTGTATACCGAATAATGCACAGATTTGTCTCAAAGGGAAAGAAAAATATCAGTATCCACTCCAAAACGTCGGATTAGCTATAGTCTATTCGCTGTAAGTAGGCGAGAAATTATGACCTCTATCCTCTGTAGCTCAAAAAGGGCTGGAGCAAATGGGCTGTACCTTTCCACATCTATTCCTTGCCCGACTCTTCCCAAATGGTAGAAATATTAGCTCGATTACTCCAGTCGTTTTTGAGTTACCGAGGATAGAGGTCATGATTTCTCTGGCCGACTTACAGCGAATAGACTATAGTGTTAAATAGTCTATTATACCCCATCCACCTTTTCCATGGCTACCCCCAGGCGATTTTTATATCTTGTCACGAAGGGCTTTATTACTAAAGGTTGGGTTAAGGGGGTAGTACTCGCTTTTTCTGAACCCTCTTCTCCCTCATGGTTAGCATTTTTTTTTTTTTTTTTTTAGGTTTTAAGACGTTCGTTCCGTTAGTTTGGCGATTTTGAGACCTTTCGACTCATTTTGTTTTCAATACTTAGACCTTTCGTGGCCTTTAGGTGTCGAGTTTTTCCTGGCGAGCGAAAGCGAGCCTCTAATTTTAGAAGGAACCGGCCTTTGGCAGGGAAATTGATTCTACCGAAAAATTTACAAATTTATCTTGAAAGGGGTTCTAGGGGGTGTTTTTCTAAGCTTGATGGAGGTCTAGCGAGGAAACTCAAAAATAAATATATATATATATATATATATATATATATATATATATATAGGAGAGAGAGAGAGAGAGAGAGAGAGAGAGAGAGAGAGAGAGAGAGAGACCAAAACCCCGAGCACTACCCCCTTAAACTGAGAGTAAATGCAGGTGTCTCTTAAATCCAGGCTGAGTGGGTTTTTTAATAGTTAATCTTGACTTTGGGGATATATTGAGAGAGAGAGAGAGAATGAGGATATGTGTGTGTGTGTGTGTGTGTGTGTGAGAATGAGAGAGTTGGGGAAAAGGTAAAATCTATCTATCTATCTATTGCCTGACGCCATGATCCCCGAAGTGCCACGAACGAACCGCCCCCATGTCCCCAGTCAGTCGACGCCCCTCCCCCCAACCAGCACCGCCCTCGTTCATGTACTTCCTCACTCCATCCTTCCACCTCATATTCGGTCTACCTCTCCCTCTCTGTCCCTCCACCTCGCTCTCGTACACCCTCTTAGTCATTCTCTCGCTTTCCATACGTTCCATATGGCCGAACCATCTCAAGTTGTTCCTTTTCACACTTTCTAGCACATCTACCTCCACACCACACCTCCTTCTTACTTCCTCATTAGTCTGTCTATCCCTCCATGTAACTCAGCACGCACTCCTTAAGTAATTCATTTCCACTGCTCTCACTCTTGGTCTGAGTCTCTCAACCAAGGTCCATGCTTCGCTTCCGTAAGTCAGTGTCGGGATTACCACACTGTCATGCAAGGACTTCTTCACTTCCATACTGACCACCCTATTTCTTGTTACTGCTTTTAGCGTTCCTACAACCCTCTTCCCCTGTTGTACCCTCTCCCGCACTTCTTCATCCATTGTCCCATCTTTACTCAACACACTGCCCAGATACTTAAAAGAGTTGACGATCTCCATAGCCTGACCGTTCAGCTTCACCTCACACTCTGTGACTTCACCCCTTTCGAAGACCATAACCTTGCTCTTCCCCGTATTTACCTTCAAATTCCGTTTTTCGCACACTGTTCCAAACTCATTTACCAGACCCTGCAACTCCCATTCATTATCACTCATCAGAACTGTATCATCCGCAAACAGCAGTATAGGTAGCTTCCACTCAATTCCCTCCCTTTTCAGCGATACACCAACATCCACTGCTCTTGATAGGATTTCTTTCATGACTCCATCCATATATACAGTAAACAACCACGGGGACATCACACACCCCTGTTTCAAACCAACATTCAGGTCAAAGAACTCGCTCTGCTCACTCTCCACACGTACTGCCGCCTTTGCACCCTCATACATGCTCTTCACTGCTTTCAGCAACTTGTCCTCTACTCCGTATATTCTAAGTACTTTCCACAAACCTTCTCTATCCACTCTGTCATAGGCCTTCTCCAAGTCCATAAAGGCAACATACACCTTTTGTTTCTTCTCCAGATACTTCTCCACAACACAATTCAGGGTAAAAATCTGATCTACACATCCTCTTCCCTTCCTAAAACCTCCCTGCTCGTCGCCTATCCATTTCTCCGTTCTCACTCTCACTCTCTCAATCACTACCCTACTGTATACCTTCCCTACTACGGTTAGAAGACATATTCCTCGGTGATTACCACACACTCCTCTTTCCCCTTTGCCCTTATATAGGGGGACTATTATGCCAGTCTTCCAGTCATCGGGTGCACTCCCCTTCTCCCATGCTAGTTTGCACATTTTCCATACCCATTCTATCACTATCTCACCACCATACCTCAACATTTCCCCACACACTCCATCTGTTCCTGGTGCTTTCCCCAACTTCACTCTTTTCATGGCTTCCCACACTTCTGACCTCTTGATCCCCACCTCCACCTCCTCCTCCACTACTTCTCTTCTTCTCCCTCCCATACCATATCCAGCTATGTTTGCTGGCTCTTCATTCCTTACATTTAGCAACTCACTGAAGTACTCCCTCCATCTTTCGACTCTCTCTTGCTTCTCGGCTAGCATTCTCCCATTCTTATCTTTCACACCCTTACTGTTTCCCTTGCTACCTTCCCTAACTTTCTTGACTTCTTTCCAAAACAGTTTCTTACTCTCCCTCCATTTTACACTCAGATTCCTTCCAAATTCCTCATCTACTCTTCTCTTACTTTCCTTCACTACTCTCTTCACCACCCTCTTACTCTCCACGTACCTCGCTCGTTTCTGTCTCTCGGAATCTTCATTCCCTCTACTACCCAACCACTCTCTATATGCTTTCTTCTTTTCTTCCACAGCTATTCTTACCTCTTCTGTCCACCATGCTGTACCTTTCACTCCCCTCCCTCTTCTCCTCACTCCACACACCTCCTCACATGCTGCACAGATTTCATCCTTAAACACCTTGTTCATCTCCTCCACTTCCTCCATAACTTCCAGGTCGAACCCACCTAGTCGTCTTTCCACTGCTCTCCTGTACTCCTCCCTGACTTCCTCCTCCTTCAACCTCTCCACCCTCCTCACCATTCCACCCTCCTCTCGCCTCCCTCCCGCTCTCCTCACCCACTTCTTTTGTATCCTAACCTTAGCTACCACTACATAATGATCAGACAGACCCCCTCCAATACCCCTATACACCCTAGCATCCATCACAGATTTCTTCATTCGTTCATCCACACATACATAATCAATCAATGACTTTCGTTCCACCACTGTCTTATCCTTCATCGTCAACATCCGTTTCTCCGTGTACCTGTGGATCATTCTGTGTCGGAAGAAGGTGTTGGCTATCCACAGCCTCCTCCCCACACATACGTCCACAAGTGCACTACCATTCCCATTCACCTCTGATGGTACCCCCCACCCTCCCACCACTCCCTCAACTTTCCTATCACCCACCTTACCATTCATATCCCCAATCAGAAATATTCTTTCGTTCTTGTCAAACTTCTCCAGGCACGCCTCCACATTCATCCAGAACTCCTCTTTTCAAGTATATCCTCTGTCGGGGCATACACGCATACAATCACCCACGTTTGTATTCCTACTTTCATTCTCACCCACACAATCCTTGAACCCACAGACCCATACTCTCTTACACATTCCTTCCATTTGCTACTTACAAACAAACATGCAGGTAAAATATATGCGGTATATATATATATATATATATATATATATATATATATCGGTACTGTATATACAGTATGTGTGTGTGTGTGTGTGTGTGTGTGTGTAACGCCCTTAATGTCTCAAATAACTGTGTTAGAATTGTAATTATTTAGTTAATATTTCTATACTATTGATAATTATGATCAGCTAGGACGATTAGGGCAGCCTCTCTCTCTCTCTCTCTCTCTCTCTCTCTCTCTCTCTCTCTCTCTCTCTCTCTATATATATATATATATATATATATATCTATCTATCTATCTATCTATCTATCTATCTATCTATCTATCTATCTATCTATCTATCTATCTATCTATCTATCTATCTATCTATCTATCTATCTATCTATCTATCTATCTTCCCTTCCTCCCCCTCCCTCCCTTCTCCCCACCCCACCCCACCCCCTTCCCCTCCTCCTCCTCCAAGATCAACGCCCTCACCATGAAGCTGGAATCACTCCAAGAGTTTGTAACACTCAACGTTGGAGTACCACAAACCTCAATTGTCACCGCAACTCCAGCAGCCACCAACGCCCCAACGTCAACTGCCAACAATTCAACGCCTACAGTAGCCACTTCAGCTGATGTTTCCGATACTCAAGATACAAATAGTGACTCTCTTCCCCCTCAAGACAACTTCCGTGTCGTGAAGAACAACGTTTGCCCCAAGACCAGGAAACACATACCGATTACCGAGTGTCAAAACCGTTTCCAGATACTCACAGACTCAGATGACGAAGAAGAAATAGAAGAAGTCCGGCTCGTGGGAGACTCGATGATACGTGGTCAGCTCACAGAGTTTTGCGCCAGGGCACCTAAGACCAGGAAGCGTTTTTGTATCCCTGGTGGTGGTGTGGACGACGTAGTTGCAGCAGTTGACGAAGTATCAAAGCTGGCCCCTGCTAATACAATGTACGTCATCCACGTTGGATCCAACGATGTACAGCGAACCCGGTCGGAAGATTTGCTTTTAAAGTACCAGCAGCTGATCAAGTCGTTTAAGGAGAAGTCATCAAGGATCATCGTCTCAGGAATCGTCCCCCGGCTCGGTGTAGAGAGCCGATTTTACAACATAGCCACCAGCACAAATCGTTGTCTAGCAAACCTCTGCAGGAAGGAGAACGTGGGATTCGTCGACACCTGGGACAATTTCTACTACGATGAGTATTTGTTTTCGGACGATGGAGTTCATCTGAACCAGGTGGGAGCAGCACGTTTTGGGCGTCTTCTCAACGATGCGGTGAAGGATTTTCGGAAAAGAAATCGACTCAGCACAGAACAACCAGGAAGGAGGACCGAAGACAGCGAGGACGGCAACCTACAAAGGAATTAAATACTAATCCGTCAAGAACCGCGAATTTGGATAAAGCTCCACCAACACGACCCAAATTCAAAACCGCCAGGGATAACGACCGAGGACCGAGGACAGCCATGAATGTAAATGTAGATCCGACCAGAACCAAAAATTCGATGAAAGAACGTTCTGCGAGATCTAAAACCGCAACTTTAAAGGTTTTCTATGCAACCGCTCGTAGCATACGCAATAAATTTTCAGATTTAGAGGAACTAGTGTTTACAGAAAATTATGATGTGATTGGCATAACAGAATCTTGGCTCAATACAGAAGATAGAGACTTTTTAGCCGAGTATTCACTTCCCGGTTATGTAATGTTTGAGAACAGCCGAATAAATAAAAATGGAGGTGGCGTTTTATTTTATATCAAAGAAAGTCTTAACCCGACCCTCGTGTCAAAACCTCAAATTGTGAACGTCGACACATCTTTTGTGCTAATAAAGAATAATAAAGGTACAAAAATAATACTTGCGTTAATATACAGACCTCCAGCTCAATCAGTGCAAACTGACCGAGAAATTTACGAACAAATTGCAGATGTAAGTAACTCACAAGATACCGTAATTTTTGGCGACTTTAATTTACCTGTGACCAAGTGGGGCGATACTCTTACTTCACACTCCGGATATGACTTGTATACGAACTTGCAAGAGAGTTCGCTTTATCAATTTGTTCGAACGCCGACCCGTGGTAATAACGTTCTTGACATTGTACTTGCAACAAAAGAAGAATTGATAGAGAATTTGAATGTTGGTGATGAATTCAGTAACAGCGACCATCGTACGATAACTTTCACTTTAAAGTTTACTAGTAACGAACCAAATAGTAGCATCGAAAAAGTCCCTAATTTCAAGAAAGCAAACTTCCATAAACTTAGAGCTATGTTTAAAGAAACTGACTGGAGCTTTTTAATTAACAATAACGACATAAATACATCTTGGAAGTTATTCGAAACCACTTACCTAAAAGCAGTGCAAGACTGCATACCATCGAAAATACGGCGTCCAGGCCATAATAATAAGCCCAAATGGTGGAATAAAGATATTTCAAACTGCCTGCTTGCTAAACAAATTTGCTAATGATAGATTAAAATCCTCACAAAATGACGAAGAACGGGTGAAATTTGTAGAGCTACGACGCAAAGCCAAAAAGTTAATTAAGCAAAGTAAAAAGACCTTAGAGTTACATATTGTGAATCAAAGTAAAACAAACCCGAAAGAATTCTATAGTTATATCAGAAAGAAAAAAGTAGTTACTTCAACTGTTGGACCGTTAGTCGATGAAAATGGAGAATACACCAAAGACGAAGTACAAATGAGTAATGCCCTCAATACCTTCTTTGCATCAGTTTTTACAACAGAAGACCTCAGTGATATCCCTACACCATCGCCGATTCAGATTGATAATTCAGATGTTCTAAGCAATATCACCGTTACAGAGAGAGAAGTATTGAATTGTTTAGATAAACTCAAGGTAAATAAAACGCCAGGACCTGATACAATCTCGCCTAGAGTTCTAAAGGAAGCTAAGGATGAGCTCTCCAAACCACTGACATTACTATTCAATAAATCCTTGCAGTCTGGAACTATGCCTGATCAGTGGAAGCTAGCCAACGTAACACCGATATTCAAAAAAGGCAGCAAATCCCTACCCAGTAATTATCGTCCAATTAGCTTAACCTCAGTTGTATGTAAAATGCTAGAAACGGTCATACGAGACAGACTCGTAAATCACTTAGAGGAAAATAACATACTTAAAGATACTCAACACGGCTTTCGTAAAAAAACGTTCCTGTTTAACAAACCTCTTAGACTTCTTCCACGATATCCTCAACCTCTACGATGAGAGTAAAGCTATAGATATTATATACCTTGATTTTCAAAAGGCCTTTGACAAAGTTCCCCACAAACGTTTACTGCTAAAACTAAAAGCGCATGGAATACAAGACGGTGTGTTGAAATGGATAGAAAATTGGCTCAGCAACAGAATGCAAAGGGTAGTCATAACGGTAAGGCATCTAAATGGACCAATGTAAGTAGCGGGGTACCCCAGGGATCGGTACTAGGACCAATTCTCTTTCTAATTTACATCAACGACATAGATGAGGGTCTCACCTGTACAATCTCAAAATTTGCTGACGATACAAAAATTGCAAATAGCGTACTCTCAAAAGAACAAGTTGACGATATGCAACACAATTTAGATAAATTGTCATGTTGGGCCCAAATTTGGCAAATGAGTTTCAATGCGGATAAATGTAAAGTACTACATGTCGGATACCTAAATGAGAAAGCAAACTATTCGATGAATGGCACTCAGCTTAAGAATGTAAACAGAGAAACCGATCTGGGAGTAACAATATCGAGTAACCTAAAACCGAGTCAACAATGTTCAGAAGTTGTTAAGAAGGCAAACAAAATAATTGGCTTTATAGGCAGGTCATTTGAGCATAAATCCAAAGAAGTTATCCTAACCCTTTACAATTCCTTAGTCCGCCCTCTTCTGGAATACTGCGTTCAATCCTGGTGCCCTTATTACCAAAAAGATATAAACAAGCTAGAACGAGTTCAACGTAGAGTTACCAAAATGATACCTAGCCTAAAGAACAAACCATACGAAGAGCGTCTTAGATAATTAAATCTATTTCCTTTAACCCAGCGCAGATTAAGAGGTGACTTAATTCAAGTGTTCAAAATCATCAAAGGTATCGACAATATGAACTGTAGTAAGTACTTCACTATCGACCAATCTAATTACATGCGGGGAAACGGTTGCAAAATTATTGGTAAATCTTTTAACTCGCACGAATCTAAGAATTTCTTCTTCAATCGAGTTGTCAACTTGTGGAATGGGCTTCCCCGAAACATTATAGACTGCAGCACCGTTGATTCATTTAAACTCCGCCTAGACAAATATCTCTCATCAAACCCGCGACTGACTGCGTTTGTAAATGAATAACTTTATTTTATCTCCCCCTCAGTTACTAACCCATCTTTCCTCTACTAACTTCCTAATCCTGCCACGGACATTAGTTCCAGGGCAGTAATTCCCGTTCCAATGTTCCCTTACCCACTCTAAACCACTGTTTGGACACTTGATCCTCAGTGTTTTGGAGGACAAGCAACCTAGAAGGGTCACTGGATCTGTTGTTGCTTGATTTCCTTTGTACTCCTTTGTACTCCTCCTCCCACTATCCTTACTCCAACCTTTCTCTACCCCCCCTTTCTCTCTCTCCCCCTCTCCTTTCCCTCCCCCACACACACCCTCTCTCTCCCACCCCTCACTCCCCCACACACACCCTCTACCTCCTCCCTCTCTCTCATTGCCCCTCCTCCCCATCCCCCCCACACACCCTCTAGCTCCTCCCTCTCCCTGTCTCTCCCCCAAACCCCCCTTTCCCCCCCTCCCCTCCCCCGTCGCCCCCCTCTCTCTCTCTCTCTGGCCCCCCTCTCTCTCTGAAAATCGGTAAACGTGTGAGAGTCATCCCATTGTGAGAGCAGCAGCACAGACACTTGGCAACAGACAGACACAGACTCCCTCTCACCTCCAGGCCATTCCAGACACACCCCAGACAGACCTTTAATTATATATATATACCCTTAAATATATATGTATATACCTTTAAATATAACTTTAACAGACACTTGGCAACAGACAGACTCCCTCACCTCCAGACCATCCCAGACACACCCCAGACAGACCTTTAATTATGTATATACCTTTAAATATACCTTTATCTATACCTTTAATATACCTTTAACATATCTTATAATGTATCTTGAAATATACCTTTAATATATCCTTGAATTTATCTATTAATTTATCTTTAAGTATACCTTAGATATACCTTTTAACAGACAGACTCTCTCACCTCCAGACCAACCCAGACACACACCAGACAGACCTTTAATTATACCTTTAATATACCTTTTAATCTACTTTATATATATATATACTTTAGAGAGAGAGAGAGAGAGAGAGAGAGATTATATATACCCTCCCCTTATATAATAACCCATCTACAATACAAATAGTTTAAATACACCAATATAACCAATGTATCAATCTATACCATGTCTAATCGCATACTTGGCAACAGATAGGCTCTCCCCCCAGCCACCCATTCACCCAGACATCGACCAGACATACCTTAACACCAGCTGGTCCCACGTTGTGGGGTCTGTTAGGATAGTGAGTCCCCAAGAGGTCAGAATAGACTCTTGAAAAATATAATAGCAAACTCGAAATTTATTATAAAACCCTTAAATATAGAATGGAACTCTGCAATACAATATATCCTAGAAGCCTTTAGACACCCTTAAGGGGAAATGGGTCCTTGTTCTGGTCCCCCTTCTTCCTCGTGTTTAGCCTCATTAGTTTTCAGATGTTTAGATGCTTGCCCCATTAGTTAGTCGATTTTAAGACCTATCGACCCATTTCTTTGTCAAAATCAAGACTTTTCGTGTAATTTACGTGTCGATTTTTTCCTGGCGAGCGAAAGCGAGACTGTATTGTAAAAGGATATCGAAAAATTTACAAATTTATCTTGAAGGAGGGTCTTGGACGGGTGTTTTTTTTTTAAGCTTGATGGAGGTCTATGGAGGAAACTAATAACATAATCGAAAATATGTATACTGTAAATGAGGACATAAATACCCCCATCTCCCCTTAACCCCTTCTGTACCGACTGAGGCTTTTTAACTTTATTGTGGCTACTATTAGAAGATTGTATTCAGTTTAAAAAGGGCCTCCAGCAATTATCAGGCTTTGAACTATCTCACTTAACCCTTTTTACTACCACAGATCCTTCTTAAACTGCACAAAATCGTCTAAATATAGCTAGATTATTTTTTTAAATGCGTTGGCGGTCCAGAAAGGGTTAAGAGGGGACGGGAGTAATTATTTGTTTATTTATTTATCTTAATATCATGTTCTTAGTTTCCTCCCAAGACTTCCATCGAGCTTAAGAAATACCCCCATGAACCCCCATCGAATTAATTTTGTACATTTCTTCTTGAATTATCTCCCTGGAATGGACCGCAAGTGCATTGATACACTAACTAAGCTTTGTAGCTCTGTGTAAGTCATTAATGCCGGTACTTGCTATCCATTGTTTACACACACACACACACACACACACACACACACTCATACACACACACAAACATACACACACACACACACACACACACACACACACACACACACACACACACACAGCTTAATGAAGGTCTAACGAGAAACTGAATAACAAATAAATATAATAAATAGACCTAAAACTACACCCTATCCTTTAAGGTGTGATCTATATTTTAAAAGAATATATTTAAGGTGCAGTCTGGTCGCTGTCTGGGTGGAAAGTCGTATATATAAGAGAGGGGGAGGGGGGGGGGGAGTGTGAGAGAGTGTGTGTCTGTGTGAGAGAGAGAGAGTGTGGGTGTGTGTGAGAGTGAGTCAGAGAGAGATATTAATAGCATACAATTAAAGAGGATAAGGTCATTATTATATGGTGTTTATTAGTGATTAAATGTAAGCTCCTAATATCTCTCTCTCTCTCTCTCACTCACTCACTCACTCACTCACTCACTCACTCACTCACTCACTCTCGCTCTCACTCACTCACTCACTCACTCACTCACTCACTCACTCTCTCTCTCCCTCCCTCACTCACTCACTCACTCTCATATACAGTATACGACTTCCAGCCCAGACAACGACCAGACTGCTCATAATATTCGCACACAATACAAAACGCCTTTTAACCCCTTCTGTACCGGTGACGTCTTTATAGTTTTATTTAGACAATGGTATGCAGTTTGAGATGGTTCTGTGGTAGTCAAAAGGGTTAATTGAGATAGTTCGAAGCCTGTTCATTGCTGGAGGCCCTTTGGAAACTGACTAAAATCGTCTAATAGTAGCCAGAAACACGTTAAAAAGACGACGTCGGTACAGAAAGGGTTAAGAGGAGATGAGCGTAGTGTTTGGATTGTTTTAATATTTTCTAGTTTCCTCGCTAGACCTCCATCAAGCTTAGACAAACACCCCCTAGACCCCCCCCCCCCCTTTCAAGATAAATGTGTACATTTTTCGGTAGAGAAATGTCCCGGCGAGTCTGTAATTTAGGAGGAACCGGCTTTCGACTGGGACGTTTTTCTACCGAAAACTGTACAAATTTATCAGGGAGGGTTTTTTTCTTTAGTTATTTTTCGTTTTAAAGCGTGATGGGGTTAGGTACAGGGAGGAAACTACAAAATATAATAATAGTAAAATATACCAATAAATAAACTTAACCCCCCCTTAATTAATGGTAAATGAGAGAGAGTGTAAAATTGTGTTCTATCTCTCTCTCTCTCTCTCTCTCTCTCTCTCTCTCTCTCTCTCTACTCTCTCTAATGTATTTTTTATCACTCGTGTATTCTGGAAGTTTATGGTCCGGGGGGAGGGGGGGGGGGGGGGGGATAAGTGGGGGGCGTGGGGGGGGGGGTGGTAGTGTATGGTGTTTATTTTACACACACACACACACGTACGTACACACCCACACACCCACCCACACCCACACACACACACCCTTCTTCAATACAGACCAATATCTAATCAGTAACATATCCTCTCAGGTATCGCCCACGTCCCCCCTCTTAGAAATACAGGTTATGGTTTAGTGGCGAGGGGGAGGCGTTCACTAACTCTGGGTGTGGTGGCAAGGGGGTGGTTGTGGGGGTGTATTAAGTATGGAGATGGGGTGGGGTTGAGGGGGAGGGGGGGGGGTTGAAGGGCCGGGGGTTGGGTGGGGTGGAGGTTGAGGGGGTGTATTAGGTAAGGGGTTGAAGGGGGTGTATATTATGTAGGGAGGGGGAGGGGGTGAGGTAATTGAAGGGGGTTCGAGGTGGGGTGGTTGAGGGGTTGAAGGTGTGGGTACTAAGGTGTGGGTGATGGGTTGGGGGATTGAAGGGGGTGGGCCGTAGTATGTGTGATGGGTGGGGGGGTGAGGGAGTGGGGGGTTTGAAGGGAGGGTGATATATGTAGGGGGTTTTGAAGGCGGGGTGGGGTGGGGGGTTGAAGGGGGTGTAATATTCCAATAGGGAGGGGGTTTAGGTATTGAAGGGGATTAGGGAGTGGGGGGGGGTTGTCTTTTGTAGTGGGGATGGGTTAGTATGAAGGGTTGGGATGGGTGGTGGGGTATGCATTAGGCTCTATGGGGGATGGTGTGGGGGGGGGTGGGTGAAAGGTGTTACTGAGATATTGAGGAGAGGTGGGAAGGGGTGAGGGGGTGGAGAGGAAGGGCGACTGGGGGGGGGGGGGGGAGACTATGGTCACGGCGGCAGTTATAATGACGGGGGGTTAGAAAGAGGGGCGGGTAAAACGAGTTGAAAAGAGCATTATGGGAGGGAGGGGGGGAGGGGTAAGGGATCCTCCGCTGTGTCCTCTAACCCCCCCACACACTCACCCCTGAGGAGTGAGAGTGTGTGAGTGGTGTGTGTAGAGAAAGAGACGGTGAAAAGTGAGAGAGAGAGAGGGGAGAGTGAAAGTGGGAGGAGGAGAGAGACAGAGAGAGTATCTGTGTGGTGGGTGGAAATAAAGAGAAGTAAAGGTGAGAGAAGAGAGCGCGAAGAGAGAAAGAAAGACAAAAAGTGAGAGAGAGAGAGAGAGGGTGCGTGGGTGTGCATGGTAATCTCAATCTGAGGGGTCTAGGGGTTTTTTATTTTAAGTTTGCTGGAGGTCTAGCGAGAAACCCAAATACATGTTATAGAAAATTAATAGACAAACTAGCCACTGTTTTCCTTAAAAGAAGATTAAATTTATGTGTGTCATTCTGTGATAAACCAAAACTAGTACGATTGTTGAATAG
>CM064512.1:4959880-4962380 GCA_032716605.1 Paralithodes platypus
GCACTAAATGGACCAATGTACAGTAGCGGGGTACCACCAGGGCATCGGTACTATGACCAATTCTCTTTCGAATTTACAGCAACGACATAGATGAGGGTCTCACCTGCACAATCTCAAAATTTGCTGACGATACAACAATTGGCAAATAGCGTACTCTCAAAAGAACAAGTTGACGATATCAACACCATCTTATAAATTGATCATGTTTGGCCCAATCGTGGCAAATGATTTTCAATGCGGATACATGATAAAGTACTACATGTCGGATACCTAAATGAGAAAGCAAAACTATTCGATGAATGGCACTCCGCTTAAGAATGTCAACACGAAACTGATCTTGGAGTAACAATATCGAGTAACCTAAAACCGAGTCAACAATGTTCAGATAAGTGGTTAAGAAGGCAAACAAAATAATTGGCTTTATAGGCAGGTCATTTGAGCATAAATCCAAAGAAGTTATCCTAACCCTTTACAATTCCTTTAGTCCGCCCTGCTCTGGGATAACTGCGTTCAATCCTGGTGCCCTTATTACCAAAATATATAAACAAGCTAGAACGAGTTCAACGTAGATTTACCAACTGATACCTAGCCTAAAGAACAAAACCCATACGCAGAGCTTCTTAGAGAATTAAATCTATTTCCTTTAACAAAACCCCAGCGCAGATTACGGGTCGACTTACTTCAAGTGTGTTTCCAAATCATCAAAAAAAGGCATCGACAATATTAACTGTGATAAGTACTTCACTATCGACCAATCGAATTACACGCGGGGGAAACGGTTGCAAAATTATTGGTAAATCTTTAACCTCGCCACGAATCTAAGAATTTCTTCTTCAATCGAGTTGTCAACTTGTGGAATGGGCGTTCCTCCCGCTGAGACGTTATAGACTGCAGCAACAGCCGTTGATTTCAGTTTAAAATTCCGCCTAGCCAAATATCTCGCATCAAACCCGCGACTGACTGCGTTTGTAAATGAATTAACTTTTATCCATCCTCCCCCCTCAGTTACTAACCCATCTGTCCCCTACGAACTTCCTAGTCCTAAAAAGCCACGGTTAGTGCAGGGCAGGATTCCCTTTTGTCCAATGTTCCCTTACCCACTCTAAACCACTGTTTGGACACTTGATCCTCAGTGTTTTGGAGGACAAGCAACCTAGAAGGGTCACTAGATCTGTTGTTGCTTGATTTCCTTTGTACTCCTTTGTACTCACTCACTCACACTCTCTCTCTCACTCACTCACTCACTCACTCACTCATACAGTATACGACTTCCAGCCCAGACAACGACCAGACTGCTCATAATATTCGCACACAATACAAAACGCCTTTTAACCCCTTCTGTACCGGTGACGTCTTTATAGTTTTATTTAGACAATGTTATGCAGTTTGAGATAGTTCTGTGGTAGTCAAAAGGGTTAATTGAGATAGTTCGAAGCCTGTTCATTGCTGGAGGCCCTTTGGAAACTGACTAAAATCGTCTAATAGTAGCCAGAAACACGTTAAAAAGACGCGTCGGTACAGAAAGGGTTAAGAGGAGATGAGCGTAGTGTTTGGATTGTTTTAATATTTTCTAGTTTCCTCGCTAGACCTCCATCAAGCTTAGACAAACACCCCCTAGACCCCCCCCCCCCCTTTCAAGATAAATGTGTACATTTTTCGGTAGAGAAATGTCCCGGCGAGTCTGTAATTTAGGAGGAACCGGCTTTCGACTGGGACGTTTTTCTACCGAAAACTGTACAAATTTATCAGGAAGGGGTGTTTTTCTTTAGTTATTTTTCGTTTTAAAGCGTGATGGGGTTAGGTACAGGGAGGAAACTACAAAATATAATAATAGTAAAATATACCAATAAATAAACTTAACCCCCCCTTAATTAATGGTAAATGAGAGAGAGTGTAAAATTGTGTTCTCTCTCTCTCTCTCTCTCTCTCTCTCTCTCTCTCTCTCTCTCTCTCTCTCTCTCTCTCTCTCTCTCTCTCTCTCTCTCTCTAATGTATTTTTTATCACTCGTGTATTCTGGAAGTTTATGGTCCGGGGGGAGGGGGGGGGGGGGGGGGGATAAATTGGGGGTCGGGGGGGGGGAGGGTATGGTTTTATTTTACACACACACACACACGTACGTACACACCCACACCCACACACCCCCACACACCCACACACCCCTTCTTCATATACAGACCAATATTATCAGTAACATATCACTCAGGTATCGCCCACTCCCCCCTCTTAGAAATACAGGTTATTGTTTAGTGGGCGAGGGGGAGGCTTCACTACTCTGGGGTGTGGAGGGGGTGGGTTGGTGGGGGTGTATTAAGTAGGGAGATGGGGTGGGGTTGAGGGAGGAGGGGGGGGGGGGTGGGAGGGCAGTGGGGTGGGGAGGGGGGGAAGTTGAAGGGGGTGTATTATGTAAGGGGTCTTGAAGGGGGTGTATATTATGTAGGGAGGGGGGAGGGGGTGAGGTATTGAAGGGGGTTCGAGGGTGGGGGGTGGTGAGGGGTTGAA
>CM064512.1:4964880-5074296 GCA_032716605.1 Paralithodes platypus
TAGAGCCAAAAATCTATCTATCTATCTATCTATCTATCTATCTATCTATCTATCTAAAGATCATATTATTGAAATTGATTATATATATAAAACTCTTGTGGATGTTATGATAAATTCAACTAATGAATATACTGTTGTGCCAAAAAGAAAGGAACACATTAAACCTGGTTGGAATGATCATGTATCCCACTTGTATAAAATTGCTAGAGAGAGATTTTTAATATGGAAAAAATAGGATGTCCCTTATCTGGAGATATACTTGATCATATGAAAGAGACTAGAAAAGCATTTAAAAAAGCACTAAGATATATAAAAACAAATGAAAACCAGATTAGAAATGACAAATTAGCTGATTCTTTGGCGAATAAAAGATATAACGTGTTTTGGAAAGAAGTGAGGAAGACAAAGAAAAATAAATCCTATATTAATATGAAAATAGAAGGTGAATGTGAAGCAATTCTTATAGCTGAAAAATTCTCTCAGAGGTTTAAAGGCATCTTTGATGACGAAAAATGTCAAAATATATCTAATTTAGAGTACCAGTACCTTACCACAAAATTAAATGCAAATGTAAGAAAAGGACAGTTATTAGGAAATATTAATATAAATGATGTATGTAAAGGAATTAATGACCTTAAGTATGTCATTGGTTACATTCAAATCATATCAAACATGGTTCTGAATATTTAGTGAAGCTATTAGCTAAACTCTTTTCGTCTTTTGTCACACATAGATACTTGCCTGAAAGAATGACTTTTGGAGTTATTTTACCTTTAGTAAAGGATAAATTCAAAGATCAGAGTGATATAGAAAATTACAGACCAATTGTATCATCCTCAGTGTTCCTCAAACTGTTTGAGTATTGTTTAAAATACCATATTGAACGGTATGTGACTTTTAATGACAGACAGCATGGATTTAGAGTGAATCACTCTACGTCTACAGCATGCTTAGTTTTAAAGGAAACCATTTTAAGATATAATTCTTTAAGCTCAAATGTATATGCCTCTTTTATAGATCTGAAGAAAGCTTTTGATATAAAAGGCAATTGAATTCGTTATAAAACTTATTCCTGCATCTTATTATGTCTTTGTCATTATGCAAATTGCAATCTATTACAAAGCCAAGATATCTACATTCGTGTACAACTTCTAACTTACTTTCATATAAATATAAAATCGGATCCTTGACATTATCGTGTTTGTGCTTAAAATACATACAAACGGACTTACTTGGATTAATTTCAATATCAATTGCCCCCCTGGGGCAACCCCCCCTGGGGGTTAGGGAATAGAATATGCCCCTCGTGCCTTCTGCGTGTCGTAAGAGGCGACTAAAGAGGTTGGGTCGGTGGGCTTGCGACCCCCACCCGTAAAAAATATCTAGGCAAAGAAAAACGAACGAACAGCCTCGGATGCGGACGGAACCAACGTTGACGAACCACGACCGACTAAGGACATGCCTTCGGACATTCTGAGAATGGCTACGTGGAATGTTAGTGGCATGAATGATGGCACAAAAGAGAGAGAGGTTCTGGAAGTGTTAGTGAATGCCAGGCTGGATGTATGTGGAATGACAGAGACCAAATGGAAAGGTTCAGATGTGAGAGAGTGGGAGTGTGGAATGGGTGTGTGTGCTGGAGTGAGTGAAGGAACCGCGAGAGAAGGTGCATGTTTGTTTGTAAGTAGCAAATGGAAGGAATGTGTAAGAGAGTATGGGTCTGTGGGTTCAAGGATTGTGTGGGTGAGAATGAAAGTAGGAATACAAACGTGGGTGATTGTATGCGTGTATGCCCCGACAGAAGATATACTTGAAAGAAAGAAAGAGGAGTTCTGGATGAATGTGGAGGCGTGCCTGGAGAAGTTTGACAAGAACGAAAGAATATTTCTGATTGGGGATATGAATGGTAAGGTGGGTGATAGGAAAGTTGAGGGAGTGGTGGGAGGGTGGGGGGTACCATCAGAGGTGAATGGGAATGGTAGTGCACTTGTGGACGTATGTGTGGGGAGGAGGCTGTGGATAGCCAACACCTTCTTCCGACACAGAATGATCCACAGGTACACGTGGAAACGGATGTTGACGATGAAGGATAAGACAGTGGTGGAACGAAAGTCATTGATTGATTATGTATGTGTGGATGAACGAATGAAGAAATCTGTGATGGATGCTAGGGTGTATAGGGGTATTGGAGGGGGTCTGTCTGATCATTATGTAGTGGTAGCTAAGGTTAGGATACAAAAGAAGTGGGTGAGGAGAGCGGGAGGGAGGCGAGAGGAGGGTGGAATGGTGAGGAGGGTGGAGAGGTTGCAGGAGGAGGAAGTCAGGGAGGAGTACAGGAGAGCAGTGGAAAGACGACTAGGTGGGTTCGACCTGGAAGTTATGGAGGAGTGGAGGAGATGAGCAAGGTGTTTAAGGATGAGATCTGTGCAGCATGTGAGGAGGTGTGTGGAGTGAGGAGAAGAGGGAGGGGAGTGAAAGGTACAGCATGGTGGACAGAAGAGGTAAGAATAGCTGTGGAAGAAAAGAAGAAAGCATATAGAGAGTGGTTGGGTAGTAGAGGGAATGAAGATTCCGAGAGACAGAAACGAGCGAGGTACGTGGAGAGTAAGAGGGTGGTGAAGGAAGGTGAGAGAAGAGTAGATGAGGAATTTGGAAGGAATCTGAGTGTAAAATGGAGGGAGAGTAAGAAACTGTTCTGGAAAGAAGTCAAGAAAGTTAGGGAAGGTAGCAAGGGAAACAGTAAGGGTGTGAAAGATAAGAATGGGAGAATGCTAGCCGAGAAGCAAGAGAGAGTCGAAAGATGGAGGGAGTACTTCAGTGAGTTGCTAAATGAAAGGAATGAAGAGCCAGCAAACATAGCTGGATATGGTATGGGAGGGAGAAGAAGAGAAGTAGTGGAGGAGGAGGTGGGGATCAGGAGGTCAGAAGTGTGGGAAGCCATGAAAAGAGTGAAGTTGGGGAAAGCACCAGGAACAGATGGAGTGTGTGGGGAAATGTTGAGGTATGGTGGTGAGATAGTGATAGAATGGGTATGGAAAATGTGCAAACTAGCATGGGAGAAGGGGAGTGCACCCGATGACTGGAAGACTGGCATAATAGTCCCCCTATATAAGGGCAAAGGGGAAAGAGGAGTGTGTGGTAACCACCGAGGAATATGTCTTCTAAGCGTAGTAGGGAAGGTATACAGTAGGGTAGTGATTGAGAGAGTGAGAGTGAGAACGGAGAAATGGATAGGCGACGAGCAGGGAGGTTTTAGGAAGGGAAGAGGATGTGTAGATCAGATTTTTACCCTGAATTGTGTTGTGGAGAAGTATCTGGAGAAGAAACAAAAGGTGTATGTTGCCTTTATGGACTTGGAGAAGGCCTATGACAGAGTGGATAGAGAAGGTTTGTGGAAAGTACTTAGAATATACGGAGTAGAGGGCAAGTTGCTGAAAGCAGTGAAGAGCATGTATGAGGGTGCAAAGGCGGCAGTACGTGTGGAGAGTGAGCAGAGCGAGTTCTTTGACCTGAATGTTGGTTTGAAACAGGGGTGTGTGATGTCCCCGTGGTTGTTTACTGTATATATGGATGGAGTTATGAAAGAAATACTATCAAGAGCAGTGGATGTTGGTGTATCGCTGAAAAGGGAGGGAATTGAGTGGAAGCTACCTATACTGTTGTTTGCGGATGATACAGTTCTGATGAGTGATAATGAATGGGAGTTGCAGGGTCTGGTAAATGAGTTTGGAACAGTGTGCGAAAAACGGAATTTGAAGGTAAATACGGGGAAGAGCAAGGTTATGGTCTTCGAAAGGGGTGAAGTCACAGAGTGTGAGGTGAAGCTGAACGGTCAGGCTATGGAGATCGTCAACTCTTTTAAGTATCTGGGCAGTGTGTTGAGTAAAGATGGGACTATGGATGAAGAGGTGCGGGAGAGGGTACAACAGGGGAAGAGGGTTGTAGGAACGCTAAAAGCAGTAACAAGAAATAGGGTGGTCAGTATGGAAGTGAAGAAGTCCTTGCATGACAGTGTGGTAATCCCGACACTGACTTACGGAAGCGAAGCATGGACGTTGGTTGAGAGACTCAGACCAAGAGTGAGAGCAGTGGAAATGAATTACTTAAGGAGTGCGTGCTGAGTTACATGGAGGGATAGACAGACTAATGAGGAAGTAAGAAGGAGGTGTGGTGTGGAGGTAGATGTGCTAGAAAGTGTGAAAAGGAACAACTTGAGATGGTTCGGCCATATGGAACGTATGGAAAGCGAGAGAATGACTAAGAGGGTGTACGAGAGCGAGGTGGAGGGACAGAGGGGGAGAGGTAGACCGAATATGAGGTGGAAGGATGGAGTGAGGAACTACATGAACGAGGGCGGTGCTGGTTGGGGGGAGGGGCGTCGACTGACTGGGGACAGAGGTGCATGGGGGCGGTTCGTTCGTGGCCACCCCTTCGGGGATCACGGCGTCAGGCAATAGATAGATAGATAGAATTGCCTTTTGCGGAAATTTTCTAGCGTTAGCTGTAATGTATTTAGTAAATTATTCCAGAGTTATTGTATGAGTTTTTATGGATCAGAATTGTGGTTCTGTAATAAGAAATGTTATGTCCCATTGAAACAATTTGCAATAGGCTTCCATAAAGCAATAAAGAAAATGATGAAGCTAAGATACTGGGAGAGCAACCATAAAGCATGTCACCTTGCAGGACTAATGACGTGTAATCATTTTATAAATTGGCAGAGAATCAGGTTTAGTTATAAATAATCAGTAATCCCTGCAAATATTTAAGAAAATGCCTGTTAAATGTGTCCGAGGATCTGTTCCTGGCTAACGAAGCCAAGTCTGTACTACTTTCAGAGTATAACATTGAAAGCATGATGGAAAATGACATAGATGCCATTAAGTCACGGATACTGTATGTTCAAAATAATGAACCCACCTTGCGGTAGGATGAAATTGTATACACTGTATATATGTAAAATGTTACCATGTAACCTTTTATGAAATAAAGAATTAACTAACTAACTAACTATCTATCTCTCTGGCATCGGAAACTAGACTGTAGATTTAATTCAGTAGGCCTACCAGGTGTGTTGAGTAAAGATGGGACTATACTATGGATGAAGAAGTGCGGGAGAGGGTACAACAGGGGAAGAAGAGGGTTGTAGAAACGCTGAAAGCAGTAACAAGAAATAGGGTGGTCAGTATGGAAGTGAAGAAGTCCTTGCAAGACAGTGTGGTAATCCGTCAGTGTGTCAGGAGGATGGGCTTATTGATTTCCTTATTTATATATATTTCCTTATTTATATATATTTCCTTATTTATATATATTTCCTTATTTATATATATATTTCCTTATTTATATATATTTCCTTATTTATATATATTTCCTTATTTATATATATTTCCTTATTTATATATATTTCCTTATTTATATATATTTCCTTATTTATATATATTTCCTTATTTATATATATATTTCCTTATTTATATATATTTCCTTATTTATATATATTTCCTTATTTATATATATTTCCTTATTTATATATATTTCCTTATTTATATATATTTTTATAATTTGTTTAGTTTCCTAGCTAGACTTACATCAAGCTTAAGGGGAGATTTCCACTTGAGGGATTTTTTTTCTTGACCCCTTTCTTCCTTATGTTTAGCCCCATTGCTTTTGAAGTTTTAAGACGTTCGCCCCATTAGTTTGGCGATTTTAAGAAGTTTCACCCCATGTATGCCACTTTTAAGACCTTTCGTCCCATTTAGGTGTCGATTTTTTCCTGGCGAGCGATAGCGAGCCTGTAATTTAAGAGGAATCGGCCTTCGGTCGGGACATTTTTCTACCGAAAAATGTACAAATTTATCTTGAAGGGGGTCAAGTGGGTGTAATTTCAAGCTTGATGGAAGTCTAGGAAACACACTAAAAACCTCCCCTTAAATAAACTCCCTCTCAAGACCCTCCTTCAAGATAAATTTGTACATTTTTCGATAGACAAATTTCCCGGCCTTTCGCCAGGAAATATTCGACACGTAAATGACACGAAAAATCTTAATATTGACACAGAAATGGGGCAAAACGTCTTAAAATCGCCAAACTAATGGGCCGAACGTCATATAATCTGAAAACTAATGGGGCTAAACATGAGGAAGAAGGGGGACCAGAAAAACGACCCATCTCCCCCCCTAAGACTAAGTTATAAGCTGGCAGATCAGTTTTGCCGATAGGAATTAAGAAGCGCTCGTGTGACACAGGTTTTTCTAAGCCATAAATCGTTAACTCTAATCTTTATAACTCGAAAAGGGCTGGAGCAAATGGGCTGTAAATTTCCACACTTAATCCCTGGCTGACCCTTCCCAAATGGTGGAAATATTAGCTGGATTACTCTAGTCGTTTAGGAGCTATAGAGGTTTTCAATCAAGGTTTATATTCTATATACTCAGGTCCAGTCCCCACTTTTTTGTCTTTTGTTTAATAATAATAATAATAATAATAATAATATTTATTCAGTTGGCAATTTACAGATTGGTACCACATAGTATGTTATAAATATGACATGTACCAGCCTTGCATAATTCCAACTAAGGATAGCCCAATAAGGCCGTTAGGCGTATTTCCATTGGGGTCCTTGTGGGATTAGGTTAGCTGGGGAAATGGGGAGGATAAAGAAATAGATACTTTAGAGAAAGTATTTCTAGGGGGTTATTTTAAGATACCTTACATCCTATAGTAAATATCAGTAATCCGTAATCAGTAATCATTTCAGTTTGGTTTGTCTATCTCTTATGTCGTATTTAGTAGTAGTTTCAAGATTTCTGGCCTGAATAAAATGGATGGACTCTATAAAAAAAAAAACTTCTTCGCGCAACGAAAACAAATCGCATAGCCAGTTCATCCCTACCATTAGAGTTTAGACTTTAGACGATAAAATAAGCAGTAATGGGGTGTATTTGCGGTAATGGGGTGTAATTTGCGATGTTAGCGGTATTTGCGGTGAATTTGCGATGTTTGCGGGCGGGGAAAAAACGGGCGGAAGTGTGTAAAATACGGGCGTAGTGTGAGTGTGGGCGTGCGTGTGTTTACCGCCGCTCATTCAGGGTAAAAATGCTGGTTGCTTGGCCGTCTAGGTTTTGGGGTAGGTCAGTGTTATAACGTCACGCTCGCTGAGGGGCCTCGAGGGGGGTGGGGTGGGTGCCTGGTAAAAGAGAGTCCGCCCCTGTAGTTTCCAGTCTAGCCGCCGCCATTTTGACTCCAACTCGCCGCCATCTTGACTCCAACTTCCTCTGTTTATTGTTTGTTTAACCCATTCAGTACCGGTGACATTCTTTTCCTTATATTCTGACAACTGTTAGACGATTTTATTCAACTAAGGAAGGACGTCTACCCAATAAAAGGCTACAGACTATCTCAATCTATCCTTTTAGCTACCATATATCCTTCCTAAGCTTAAGGGGGGTGGCCTGTTTTTGTTCTGTCCTTTTCTATCTTTCTCTGGCTTGTATCCATTTGGCCCCATTCAGCCTATTGTTTTAAGACGTTTATCTCCATCCAGGTGTCAATTTTTTACTGGTGAGCGGTAGCGAGCCAGCATATTTTTTATTTTTGTTTGACAGCAGGCTAAATTTTTTAATTTTTCGATAGAAAAATGTCTCCGGCGAAGCCGGATTTCTTCATATAATGCTGGCTCGCTATCGCTCGCCAGGAAAAAATCGACACCTAGATGGGGATAAACGTCTTAAAATAGTTGGCTGAATGGGGCCGAATGGATACAAGCCAGAGAAAGAGAGAAGAGGACAGAAATAACAAAAAGCAGGTCACCCCCCTTAATAAAACCGTCTAAATGTACAGAAAGGGTTAAGTATGCCTCTGACTCGCAGATCCTTCCTAAGCTGGATAAAATCACCTTTGTTTATCTTTTTTATTTTTCGATGACGCGTTATTTCACTATCCGTTTCCTATATATAGTGTTAGACGACATAAGGTAGCTTAGGAAGGACCTCTGGGAGGTTTTAAGGGGTCGAAAAATACCCCAAAGAACCCCCCCCCCCCCCCCCGTTCGAAATCACCATTTACATTTTTCGGTAGAAACATTTCCCAGCCTTATCCTCCTAAATTATAGACTCGCTATCGCTCGCTAGGAACAAATAGACACCTAAATGGCACGAAAGGTCTTGAAATTAACATAAATGGGGCAAAAGGTCTTAAGGTCGTCAACACTAATTGGCCAAACGTCTTAAAATCTCTAAACTAATGGGGCTAAGCATAAGGAAGAAGAAGGGGAGTATAGAAAACAAAATTTCCCCCGACTGAATAAATGTTATACATATAAGATTTTAGTAATATCAAAATACGTCCAACTGCATCGAGTGACTAACACAGACTAAGACGCTGTTTATCTAGGCACCCTGTTGGTAGGGGGAGGAGCCGTTATGCTTCCCACGGGGCGCCAGTCATGAGGTGGGGGTGTCACTACGCTCCTTCAGGGGCCTCATCACCACCACCACCACACCTTGTTGCTATGCTCGCTGCGGGGCCTATTATTATGTCACTAGACCAGGTATCACACGAGAGCTTTTATAGTCAACATTCGATGATCAACATTTTTCTGGCAACATTTTTGGCATATTTGGCACTGGTATCGGAAACTAGACTGTTGATAGATGAATTTAGGTAACCCAAATATTCTAAATGTTGACCTCATAAGCTGCCAGATCAGTGTTGAGGGAAAGAGCGCCGGTGTGATGCCGAACTTAGGGGAGGCAGTTGGTTATTCTGGGCCCCTTTCTCCCTCGTGTTTAGTCTCATTATTTTTTAGATTTTTAGACGTTCGGCCCTTTTGTTTGGCGATTATAAGATCTTTCGTCCAATTTCGTTATAATTTTAAGACCTATCGTGCCATTTAGGCGTCGATTTTTTTCCTAGCGAGCGAAAGCGAGCCTGTAATTGTAAGAGGAACCGGCCTTCGGCCGGAACATTTTTCGGTAGAAAAATGTAAAAATTTATCTTGAAGGGGGGTCTATAGGGGGTGTTTTTCTAAGCTCGATGGAGGTCAGTGAGGAAACTAAGAAATAAAGGAATAAATTAATTAATACAAACAAAAATGACCGTCTCCCCTTAAGGGAGGGGGGGGGGGTTTATCACACTATGCTAGCCCCCCCCCCCTAATTAGACCATCGGGGACTAATCAGGTCACCCAAGACTAATTAGGGCGGGTGAGCCGTTAATCTCATTATGTAGAAGTGTAATTACGGGGGGGGGGGGGGGAGGTATATATTTGGGTCGATTTTGTAATGTATTTATATAATTATATATATATATATATATATATATATATATATATATGTATTTTTTGTTTTCCCTCCCTAGGCCTTCATCAAACTTAGAAGAACAACCCATAGACACCCCCTCCCCCCTCCCCCCCCCCCCCCCCCCAAAAAAAAAGGTTTTGACAAGTGGCTGGGCTGACCTTCCGATTGCCTGTAAACACCCTATGGGGGGGGGGGTTTGTCCCCCCCCCCCCCCCCACCCCCCTTTCTTCCTCAGGTTTAACCCCATCCGTTTGGAGATTGTGTGTGTGTGTATAAAGACGTTCGCCTCCCTTAGTTGTTGGGCCAATTTTAAGACATTATTTTATTTACATTATCTTAAATGGGGTGGTTGTTGCTTTTTTGTACCCCCTTCTCCCTCAGGTTAAGCTCCATTCGCTTTGAGATCTTATGACGTTCGGCTCATTAGTTTGGCGATTTTAAGACCCTTCGCCCCATTTCTGTGTCAATATTAAGACTTTTCGTGTCATTTAGGTGTCAATTTTGTTCATGGCGAGTGATACCGAACCTGTAATTTAAAAGGAACTGACCATCGGCCGGGACATTTTTCTATCGAAAAATTTACAAATTCATCTTGAAAGAGGGTCCTATGGGTGTTTTTATAAGCTTGATGGAGGTATAGCAAAGAAAATATATAGGCTAAATAAACAGACCCCAAAAATATCCATTGTTCCCATAAAATAGGACTTCAGTATCAACCCTTCTGGATTATTAAGCCAGCACACTGCAAGTCAAGTACATTATCAGGACTGGAGCCCCTTTCCGCGAACCCCAGTCCCTTGTTTATTGTTTGTGACTGTGCTGTGGATGACCTAGGTGTGTGTGAATTTGTATTTTGTTTGTATGTTCATTGTTTGCTGTTGTGTTTTGTGTTGTCCCTATTCTGGCTCTGGCTTGAGTCGCGCGCCCCCCCCCCCCCCCCCCCCCCAAAAAAAAGGAAATGTGGGGATTGGGCCTTAGTATATAGATAGACAGATATATAGACTGTGTTGTGTGTGTGTGTGTGTGTGTGTATGTATGTGTGGGTGGTTGATGAGGCAAGGCTCATTATGTTTATTAACTGGTGCTATGACGGTTAATGGTAACACTCATACGCACACACCCGTGCATATACATACCTGTACATGCTTATTACTTACTTATGGTAGTCCATCGTAGTCCGATGATGATGTTCCTTTCCTGCAAAGCAGGAAGAGAAAACCTGCGCATAGAAGAGTTTAGTGCCGAGGGAGGTGCGCAGTTCCAACTTCACTATCTTGGTACTGAACAGGGGTTGCTGATGGCAAGGGGGTGACCCAAGACGACCAGCTCCTGCTCAATACTGCAGGAGACTGCCGGGATTCCAGTTTGTCGGAAACCGCCAGGACGTGACCCCAACGTCTGCTGTTCTCTCAGGATGTGCTCCCCTAGCCTTTGTCTTACTAGACTAAACCACAAGGCAGTGGGTGTGTGCGGTTGTTGGTATATGACAAGGATGCACATCATACCTCTGGGGGCCACCGCATGCCCCGAGATCCCCTATTGATTTAGCCTGAGGTCGCAAGACACCCAGTTACCATGTGTGGCCCCGGGGAGGCACAATAGGAGTCTTGGTGATGGAGAGGCTATGTACTGGCAGAGGGAGACTTACGCACTTGGCTCCCCTTTCACCACAAGGGTTAGCCAGCGGCAGCAGCTGAAAGCGTGAATTGCATGCAAGCAAGCAGCACTACACCAACATGCTACTGCACTAGTCGCATCACATCACCCTGTGTGATAACACCTTCCCTATCTCCCAGTCCTCATTCAGACTCCCCTCCCGCCCTCGCCACTACCCGCTAACCTTTCCTACCTCCCCGTCCTCATTCAGACTCCCCTCCCGCCCTCGCCACTGCCCGCTAACCTTTCCTACCTCCCCGTCCTCATTCAGATTCCCCTCCCGCCCTCGCCACTGCCCGCTAGCCTTTCCTACCTCCCCGTCCTCATTCAGACTCCCCTCCCGCCCTCGCCACTGCCTGCTAACCTTCCCTACCTCCCCGTCCTCATTCAGACTCCCCTCCCGCCCTCGCCACTGCCCGCTAACCTTTCCTACCTCTCCGTCCTCATTCAGACTCTCCTCCCGCCCTCGCCACTGTCTGCTAACCTTCCCTACCTCCCCGTCCTCATTCAGACTCCCCTCCCGCCCTCGCCACTGTCCGCTAACCTTTCCTACCTCCCCGTCCTCATTCAGACTCTCCTCCCGCCCTCGCCACTGCCCGCTAACCTTTCCTACCTCCCCGTCCTCATTCAGACTCCCCTCCCGCCCTCGCCACTGCCTGCTAACCTTTCCTACCTCCCCATCCTCATTCAGACTCCCCTCCCACCCTCGCCACTGCCTGCTAACCTCCCGCTTTCGCTATTCCCCGCCCACCTTCCGCCCTCGCCCCTGCCAGTTCACCTTCCCCTTCTCCCCCACCACACCCGCACTCTCCACCATCCCCCCCCCCCCCACACACACACACACACACATATCTTAGGATACAGATCCAGGCATCCTACGAACCATGCTAGGAACTTATAAAATCATAGAAACCATTATGCATCGATAAATCTGGATATATCTCGCATGAGGATAATGTGGGGGTGGGGGTTGAAATAGGGAAGCTATCCCTCCGCCAAAGGCGGCTTTCTAGGGCCTTTCCTAGCTGATGCTGAGAGGATTGGGTTTTAGTCATGTGGTGATGGGCTGGTCTATCAGAGTGAGAGCTGAGCGATCTCTGCCATACCCATAGCTTACTCTGACTGTTCCTTTCGCGTATATATTATTTTCTAGATCTCGAGTGTCGGTGTCTCTGCCGTGGATTGACCTCCCTACTACCAACCTAGAGGCTGGCTGGCCGACTTGGAGCCAAAGTGTCACTTTTTTTCCTTTGCCCCTCAACTTTTCCTTCATAATTGTTAAGGGACTCTAAGTTAAGTTAAGTTCGTAGGAGCCTTGGGAGGGGCTTCGGACCCTCCTCAGCGCCTCGCCTAGGAGCGGCTTCGGTCACCTGGGCTTCCTTAGTGGTAAAGCTGGGAGGGTTCTTTGGGGGCGCTCGGTTATGGCCTTGGCCATGTGCTGTTCGGCCAGACAGCACAAACGGACAAAGGCCTCATTAAAACCCAGCCACCACTTTGTCCTACACCAGAGCGCCCCGGAAGTAATGACCCCGTAAACAATAATTAATAAAAGCTTTCCCCCCTTCTGCTATTAATTGCTCCGGTCCGTCAGTACAATTAGCACCTATATTGTTCTGTATTAAGGGGAGATGGGTCGTTTTTCGGGTCCCCCAGCTTTTTCCTCACGATTAGCCTCTTTAGTTTTTAGATTATAAGACGTTCGGCCCATTAGTTTGCTGATTTTAAAACCTTTCGCCTCATTTCTTTGTCAATATTATGTCTTTTCGTGTCATTTAGGTTTCAATTTTGTCATAGCGAGCCTGTAATTTAAGAGAAACCGGCCTTCGGCCGGGATATTTGTCTACCGAACAAATCGACACCTAAATGGGACTAAACATGAAGGAGAAGGGGGCCCAGATAAACCACCCCTCTCCCTTAATTCAGCCGGAAACGGTGGAAGAACGACAATACAAGGGGCCGGAGGTGTGTGTGTGTGTTTGTTTTGTTTTTGGTCCGGGCCTAAATGATCGGTACCTAAATTGAATCAGGATTGTGTAATTTATCGTTATGGTTATTAGGTGTGTATTATTGTGTGATGATGGTGATGGATGTATATTATAGTGATGAGTATTTTTATGTGGTGATAATGGTGGTGATGACGATGTTGGTGGTGATAGCGATATAAATTACTGTTAGTGATTATGTAGGTGATGGTGGTGGTGATTATGATGATGGTGATGATATAAATTACTCTTAGTGATGATGATGGTGTTATATATAATTATTAGATAGATAGATATTATGTTTTATCCACCTATAACCCAATGTCAAATTATGTATGTACAGTCGCGCTAATAAGTCATGGCCCAGCTGTCATTACGTTTGGCTCGCTCTGCGCTGTATTAATGTCTGTCAGATGTTGAATAGGGTGGGTAAGTGTTGGAACATGTTTGTATATCTCACTCGTAAAGAAGAAACCATGTGTATATATTGCTGATACCAATTACAGATCAAAATATAATTGGAGCCGAGACATCACTTAGTAGCCCGATTGTACACTAATATTTACAAGGTTTACTGTCACAGATCTACATAATAATGTGTTTTGTATAATTTATGTTGATTATTCTGTTGTGTGATGATGTGTGTGTGTCTTTGTGTACTGTACAGTATATGTGTGGTGTGATGTACTTGGTGTGTGCGTATATGCTGTATGGGTGTGTGTTTACTCTGTGTGTGTCTTTGTGTACTGTACAGTATATGTGTGGTGTGGTGTGTGTGTACTGTACAGTATATGTGTGGTGTGTGTGTACTGTACAGTATAAGTGTGGTGTGGTGTGGTGTGTGTGTACTGTACAGTATATGTGTGGTGTGGTGTGTGTGTACTGTACAGTATATGTGTGGTGTGGTGTGTGTGTACTGTACAGTATAAGTGTGGTGTGGTGTGTGTACTGTACAGTATATGTGTGGTGTGGTGTGTGTGTACTGTACAGTATATGTGTGGTGTGGTGTGTGTGTACTGTACAGTATAAGTGTGGTGTGGTGTGTGTGTACTGTACAGTATAAGTGTGGTGTGGTGTGTGTGTACTGTACAGTATATGTGTGGTGTGGTGTGTGTGTACTGTACAGTATAAGTGTGGTGTGGTGTGTGTGTACTGTACAGTATATGTGTGGTGTGGTGTGTGTGTATATGCTGTATGGGTGTGTGTCTACTCTATGTGTGTGTGTACTGTATATGTGTGTGTTTGTATATGCTGTATGGGTGTGTGTCTACTCTATGTGTGTGTGTACTGTATATGTGTTATGCGTGTGTGTGTGTGGTGTGGTGTGTGTGTATATGCTGTATGGGTGTGTGTCTACTCTATGTGTGTGTGTGTGTGTGTGTTTTATCATGTGTGTAGTAAAGATGTGTGTATAACTGGTCTGCGTGCATATGTGTGTGTACTGTATAAGAGTCGATGTGTGGTGTGTGTGTGTGTATATACTGTATATATATATATATATAAAATTACTATATTTTTTAGTTTCCTCGCTAGACCTCCATCAAGCTTATAAATACACCCCCTAGACCCCCTTTCGAGATAAATTTGTAAATTTGTCTGTAGAAAAACGTCCCGGCCAATGGCCAGTTCCTCCTACAATTACCGGCTCGCTATCACTTACCAGAAGAAGAAAAAAATCAACTCCAAAATGACACGAAAGGTCTTAAAAATTGACAAAGAAATGGGGCGAAAGATTAAAATTCGCCAAACCAATCAGGCGAACGTCCTAAAAACTCAAAGCTAATGGGGCTAAGCATGAGGGAGAAGGGGGTCTAGATAAAAAAAAAAATAAAATAAAAAAAAAAAATTAGTCTAAATATTTCACGTATCTATTTTTCCCAATTAAGGGGAGGCAGACCGTTTTTCTGGACCCCCTTCTCCCTAATGTTTAGCCCCACTAGTTTTGAGATTATAAGACGTTTGGCCCATTAGTTTGGCGATTTTAACACCTTTCGTCCCATTTTGTTGTCAATTTTAAGACCTTTCGTGCCATTTAGATGTCGATTATTTCTTGGCGAGCGATAGCGAGCCTGTAATTTTAAGAGGGACCGGCCTTCGGCCGGGAAATTTTTCTACCGAAAAATGTACAAATTTATCTTGAAGGGGGGTCTAGGGGGTGTTTTTCTAAGCTTGATGGAGGTCTAGCGAGGAAACTCAAACAATATATGAATAAATTAATTAATAGACCAAACAAACGGCCATCCCCCCCTTAAACTGTTGTACCAAGAGTGGTATGGGAGATAATTAAAAGAGATTTGAGGGGAGAGGGTTGCTTTGTCTGAACCCCCTTCTGCCTCGTGTTTAGCCCCATTAATGCTGAGATTTTGAAGACGTTCGTTCCATTAGTTTGGCGATTTTATGAACTTTCACCCCATTTCTTAGTCAATATTAGGACCTTCCGTGCCATTTAGGTGTCGATATTATTCCAAGCGAGCGATAGCGAGCCTGTAATTATAGGAAGAACTACCGAAAAATGTGCAAATATATCTCGAAGGAGGGTCTAGGGTTTTTTTTTTAAGCTTGATGGAGGTCTAGCGAGGAAACTAAATAAATATACCAATAAATTAACTAATAAATAGACCGAAATATGCCCCCTACCCCCTTAATGCGAGTCATAAATGATAGCGCACCCATAAAACCAGAGCTGTTAATGTTTAGCTCGGATTGGAACGTGGGTCATTATCGAGGCACAGGTGGATTTTATAGGTTGTTAGGGAGTTTATATACAGTATATATATATGATACAGGGGGTGGTGGTTGTTGGTGTTGTTGTTGTTGGTGTTGTTGTTGTTGGTGTTGGTGTTGTTGTTGTTGGTGTTGTTGGTGTTGGTGTTGTTGTTGTTGGTGTTGTTGTTGTTGTTGTTGTCGTAAAATCTCTCAACACTAATGGGGCTAAACATGAGGGAGAAGGGGGTCCATAGAAGCAAAAATCTCCCCTTAACCCCTTCAGCACCATGACGTCTCTTTACCTTGGAGTTTGGCTACAATTAGATGATTTTATGCAGTTTAAGAAGGACCTGTGTTACTAAGAGGGTTTATTGAGATCGTATTTACCCCTTTGAGTCGTAGAGGTGGATAATTATACTAAAAGAATCGATAATATTCAAGACCTCTTTCGCAGCCCTATTAGAAATAATTTATTAGGGAAAATAGGGACCAATAGACTCGCCATATTTTTCTCATTATAGTCCGCATGGAGGAATTTCGTTATCGACACTTGAAAAACTCCGATTACACCGAAAAATAACACGAAAATAATGTCCCGAACGTAAACAAAGCATTGCACCCAATGAATCCTTCGACCTGGGTCCTCTTCTTCTTGTTTTGAAAGATGCGGTGAGTGCGATTCACCCAATAAATGGCTTGAACGTTACTCACAAAAACGATATTATATTATATTAGGGTTAGGTTAGGTTAGGTTAGGTTAGGTTAATCTAATCTAATATAATATTTGTACATTTTGGAAGCGTGCATGGCCTCCCCACAATTGTCCTTACCTACTGTAAAAGAGAGATTCACCCAATAAATGGCGCCATTTGACGGAGTATCTTCAGATTAATGAATAATGGGTAAGTTAATGCAAATCCTCCACTCAAACCATGATAAACAACAATTAAACACTATATTCCCTGGAAAAAATATAAAGAACTTGGTAAATAAGGCGGCTCCAGCTGTCTTGAATGTTACCAAAGAATCGTCTAATGGTAACCGGAAATGACGTAATGGTGGTGAAGGGGTTAAGAGGCGGTGTGCTTTTTATGGACCCCCTTCTCCCTCATTTTTAGCCCCACCTCACCTCAAGTAATGCTATAACTTAACCTACAATTAAATTTAAATAATTAAATTAAAACAAACATAATCATTGACTTTATTGGGAAATCTTTTGAGTCCATGTCATAATAATAAAAATATTAATAATAATAATAAAATAATAATATAATAATAATAATAATAATAAAGATAAAAATAATAACAATACTACTACTGTGCTACTACTACTACTACTACTATTATAATAATAATAATAATAATAATAATAATAATCTATTGTTATTAATTTCACTACAACACCAAACACCTCCAATGAAATTAATGAAAGCATGTGATCTACCGGGATTCGAACCTGGGTTACCACACACATATTTGTAAAGACTATAACCATTACACCATCAATTCAGTTAAAGGTTTATGCACACGCCTACGACTTATTATCCATTCTCGAATACTGGATATTAAAAAAAAGAAAAAAAAAAGTCTAATCATGTATATTATTAACTGCGCAATTTAATATATACTCACCAACCAACTTTACTTCTAAACGCTGGTGGCATTGCGCCGGAGGATTAGCCATCGCTAGTCTTTGCTTGAGCCAGAGGGTTTCCCTGGGTTTTCCTGTAACTTCTCTGATTTTGCGGCCTATTTCATTCACCATATTGAGGGAGGTATGGCCGAAGACTCCTGATGTTTCGAACGCCAGAGGCTCGAACGGATGACGTCTGGCAATGACTTGATATTTTTCCCGCTTTCTACTTTCTGCTATCCGGGCGACTTCACCTGCTTCGTTGGCGCTTCTGGTGATGTCAGTTATTGAGAAAGTGTCAACACATGTGGCATCCCACACGAGGCACCGGCCATTCTTGTAAGGGAAGGTGGTCATCCCATCTGGCCGTTTGCTGTCATCTCTGGCAAGTCCATGGGGTTCACAGATTGATGCACGGTTAGCACTCTGCAGGGCCCGTTTTATGACATAATTTAGTGCTGAGTGTGTTGGCAGGCGGCCTGCGCTGTGACTACATGACAAGGCATTGTGACCTTGAGCATCCATCAATGCACCACACTTGCAAGTGTGTGGGTAAAAACTGACGCACCCACTCTGAGCGCGATGCCAACCCGGAGCGCTTCAGCGTCCAAGTGAGTTCCAAGAGGTGGGATGAGGATGGCATGTAACCACAAGCCAATCTCCGAACGGGCGGCTGCCTGGAGGCGTGCTTTAGCAACCTGGTCCACATTGGTTAGGAGACTTTCTTGTGTTTTCTTCGCCAAGATGGTATCCCAGCCATTCTGCTTGCTCCTGGAGGTACCCTAAGGCGCCTCCTCTTCTCCTATACTTTCCTTCCAGGTATTAATCGCTTCTGCTACGTCCTCATCAAGTGTCATTCTGGGTTGAGAAGAAAGGATGGACGCTACAAGGTCGTTGGTTGCAATAAGGGAAGAGATAAAGGCATGGGAGGCAATATCCATAGCTCTCCGTATCCCCAGGCCCCCGAGGCGGACAGGGAGAGTGGCTTGTGCCAAGGTCTGATCTTGAAAGTCCACATTTGTGATACTGGTCACTGCTTCTTGGATTATGTTGTCTAATTCTTGGAGGCCGCCAGTGTTCGTGTAAGTCATCAATGAGCTCAAAATTTACTGGAGCTTTGGGATGGAGAAGCAGTTCTTGAGAAGGGCCAGAGTTGAGTGTGCATCGACTTTGAAGCTCCTCCTCTTTATCTTGAAGTGCTGGTGGGATTGCTGCCGGAGAACGTAGGGAATCTAAGAGGTTTTGCTGGTGCTCCTGAAGGATCCTTACACCTGGCAATGTGTCTCGGAATTGGGCCCAAGTGTGTTCTCTGTCTTCAAGTTCACATTTGGTGTCATTTACCTTGAACCCCAAATAATATATTGTGTAGGCTATAATCCATTCATGTACCCCGAACAACCTGTCTCTATAATGTACTTCCCTCAAAGTAACTTCCCATCAAGTATTATTCCACTACAGTTTTCACACACACACACATCCTTCTATCATCCTTACTGTATCTCTCTCCCTTAAACTTTTTATTTATTTTTTTTATTTTTTATTTTTTTTTTATTAAGGTGACAGTTACAAAGTGGTGTACAATCTATCTTATTCTAGTTACATTGTAGTTTATCTTATTGTACCAGTACCTCCCTACAATCAACCTAGTTGTTCCCCAATTCGTCCCTCCGCCACGACCATTTCAAAGTCCAAGTCTCTCACTCTTGTCCTCTGTAGCGGGGAGGACCTTGTACCCCTGAGACATAGGAGTGCAGACCTGAGAAGAGAGGATGGGTCTCTCTCCCTTAAACACACACACACAAACACATCCTCATTCCTCCATCATATCTCTCTCTCTCTCTCTCTCTCTCTCTCTCTCTCTCTCTCTCTCTCTCTCTCTCTCTCTCTCTCTCTCATACACACACACACCCTTCTATTTCCCTCACACTGCTTCTCGCTCTCATCCTCTCTCACTCACTCTCACACTCTCTATCTCTCTCTCTCTCTCTCTCTCACACACGCACACACCTTCAAATCTTCCTCACTGTCACTCTCTCATCCTCTCTCTCTCTCTCTCACACATACACACACACACACACACACACACACACACACACACACACACACTCACACCCTCTCTCTCTCTCAGTTCCTGCTACTAGTTCGCTGCTTCTTGGCTTGGGCCGGGGACCTTGACCTAGCAGCACCGTTCTGGGCCCCTTGTTGGGTCCTCTTGATGGCTCGGGGTCCGGGGCCCACGAAACTCATACTGGGAGATAATACCCGAGTTTCCACATCCTGAGGGAGAGAGAGAGGGTTAATGTTATGTAGAGAAAGAGTGAGGGAGAGATATAGAAAGATAGATAGAGAGTGAGTGAGAGTGAGAGTTCTTAGAGGGAGAGATAAAGGGTTAATGCTATGTAGAGAGTGAGTGAGAGAGGGAGTACAAAGGAAATCAAGCAACAACAGATCTAGTGACCCTTCTAGGGTGCTTGTCCTCCAAAACACTGAGGATCAAGTGTCCAAACAGTGGTTTAGAGTGGGTAAGGGAACATTGGAAAGGGAATTACTGCCCTGGAACTAATGTCCGTTGCATGATTAGGAAGTTAGTAGGGGACAGATGGGTTAGTAACTGAGGGGGGGATAAAATAAAGTTATTCATTTACAAACGCAGTCAGTCGCGGAGTGAGTGTGAGAGAGAAAGTGAGAGTGAGAGATCTTAGAGGGGAGATAGAGGGTTAATGTTACGTAGAGAGAGAGAGAGAGAGTTTAATAAGAGAGAACACCCGAGTCTCTACATCCTGTGTGTGTGGGGGGGGGGGGGGGAGGAGATAGATAGATTATTTTATTTTATTTATGGTTTTTTACATAAATAAAATAATACATTTTATTAGAGAACAAAAAGAAAATAGTGATAGAACTTCTTCTAAACCAGTTTTATGTATATCAAATTATAAATCCCCTGGGAGTAAGACGGTCTTCCATATTTAGTAGAAGAAAAGAATATACCCCTCGTCTTCCCTTTCCATTTTTCCCTTACCCACTCAGCCACTCTAAACATATGTCTACTGAAAAATTTACAAATTTATCTGGAAGGGGGGTTTTGGGAATGTTATTTTAAGCTTGGTGGCTTGGTAGAGGTCTAGGGATCAAACTAAACAGGTAGGCCTACTCCAGCACCATATATCCTACCTGGACCCTGTGGTAGTGTTCGATGTGATGCCGGACAGCCAGCCACACTTTGTTCTCCTTCAGTATCTCAGTCACAGCGTCAATATCTGGGGCCATGAAGCGGTCCTTGTCGTAGGCACTGAAAACAAGAATAAGAATAAGAATAATATGAATATGTAATCTATTTATTATCTATTTTTATTAATGTCACTCCAACACCAAACACCTCCCAGTGAAATTAATACAAGCATGTGATCCCCCGGGATTCGAACCCTTAAAACGTTTATCAGAGATGCATTTCCCTCTCTATATACAATTATTCTTTGCTTACCCTTCAGAGCAAGACTAATAAACACACACAACAAAGCCATTCCAATAGCTTCCTCTATCTACAACACCCCTTCTCTGCTATCTACACTCTCCCAGCCGTATGGTAGTAAACCAGCAAATTTTTCTACCATTTGGGAAGAGTCAGTCAAGGAATCTATCTATCTATCTATTGCCTGACGCCAGTGGCCAGTCAAGGAATAAATGTGGAAATTTACAGCCAATTTGCTCTAGCTCTTTTTGAGTTACAGAGGTTAGAGGTCATAATTTCTCGCCTACTTACAGCGAATAGGCTATAGTGTACTGTCTGATGGCGTTAATGGGTTTCCAAATGCAAAGCAAGGCCCAGGTCTTCTATTTATTTGAAAGGAAAATGTAAGTATTATCAAAGTTACCCATAGAAGTTACATTTTCTTTCGTGCCTTGGTGAGAGAAAATGGATATTATGAGGATAACTCTTTCAGAATCATGGCTTCATTTTCGATTATCATATTGTACATGTTTTCAGACAATGAACACAATAAGACGATTTGACTTAGCTTAGAAAGGACCTCTAGGATCGGTGGGGTAAATGTTATCCCAATGATTTTTTTTTTTCTTTTTTTTTTTACTCACAAAGACCTTTGCTAAGCTGAATAAAATCGCCTTGTAAATGTCAAAATAGAGTGTTGGGGTGAGGGGGGCAACGCCCCCCTCACCCCATTCTAAAACATAACATTCTAAAACATAACATGTTTTAGAATGGGGATGTTGTTTCTGGATCTCCTCCTCCCTCATGTTTAGCTCCATTAGTTTTGACATTTTAAGATGTTCGCCCCATTAGTTTGGTTATTTTAGGACCTTTCTCCGCATTTCTCTGTCAATTTTAACCCATTCCTTGCGGGGAGTTTCATAGCCAAGAATACTCTGGTAGGCGCATAACAAAGCCACTACAACAGCTTCTCTCTCTTCAACACCCCTTCTCTCCTCTCTACACTCTTCAGAAAATAGGAAAAAGTAGAAAGTAGCTACGAGGTGCCGTTGTAAAGGCTTATCCCTCAATACCTTCACCTGACCTGACCTGGTATTTTCGCGCTATTTCCGCTCAATATACGTAGCCCGAGCACCCTATCCGTAGCTCTGACCGAATTCAAACAAGTTCCAATGTTCCTATTCTGATATTTCCTTCCACTTTTCTTTATTTGGGGATCTGATATCTCTACCAAATTAAGTCCTTCTGTACCGGGGACATCTTTTTAGCTTTATTCTGGCAACTATTAGATGATTATATTCAGTTTAAAAAGGCTCTCCAGCAAGTAACAGGCTACGAATTATAACACGTAACCCAATAGATTACTACAGATCCTTCTTAAATTGCACAAAATCGTCTAAATATAGCTAGAATAAAACTAAAAAGATGTCGCCAGTACAGAAGGGGTTAAGTACTGACCCCCTTTGTTTGAATCGTAACGTCTGTGTGGTCGGTGTAGCTATGTAAATCTAAGGTATTCTCTCTCACCTTACCACCCTCCGGACCACCCGAATCACCTCCTCCAACGGTGTGGTGGTCTTGAGGGGCCGGAGGAATTCGATGGCCTGACACGCGGCTAACAGTTCGATGGCGATCACCCGCTCTACGTTTTCTACCACCTGCAAAGAAAATGGGGGTGATAATGGCAATAGCAGTAGCATTGTAATGTCAATAGCAATATATTAGATACATTGTGATAATAGAGAGAGAGAGAGAGAGAGACAAAATATTATATCACACAACACAACAAAAAACAGCACAATACAACAAAACACAAGCTAACATATCAGACCACACACATACACACAGCAACACTAGACAACACTCACTCACAGCAACACAACACAACACAGGACAACGAAACACACAGCACAATATAACACAGCACAACACAAACTAACATATAAGACCACACACATACTCACAGAAACACAACAGAAACTAACATATCACAACACACAGCAACACAGCACAACACTCACTCACAGCAACACAACACAACACAACACAACCTACTATAAGAGCCTTCCTAGCCGCAAATCCTCCCATAGATACGTGGTCCTCTGTGCCGGCCGAGGTTGTCAGAGAGTCCACACTGGCCGGATGACAGAGCACCTTGTTCTCTGACACTGTAACAAAAATAATACACAGAGACTTCAGTGATAATACAGGTCAGGTCAGGTCAGGTGAAGGTATTGACGGATAAGCCTTTACAACGGCACCTCGTAGCTACTTTCTACTTTTCCTATTTTCTGAAGAGTGTAGAGAGGTAGAGAGTGTGAGTAGAGAGTAGAGAGTGTGAAGAGTGTAGAGAGTGGAGAGATAGGAAGCTGTTGAAGTGGCTTTGTTATGTGTGTTATTAGTCTGAAGAGTGTTAAGAGGGGAGAAGGGGTGTTGGAGAGAGAGGAAGCTGTTGGAGTGGCTTCGTTGTGTGTGTTATTAGTCTGTATAGTGTTGAGAGGGGAGAAGAGGTGTTGGAGAGAGAGGAAGCTGTTGGAGTGGCTTTGTTATGTGTGTTATTAGTCTGTATACATCGTCGAGGTGTCCCCCGACTGGGTGCGAGCATGTGAAACATGCTATGACGTACTACCACACCCACTAAATGACCGCCTTGGCTGGGATCGAACCCAGGTCAAGCACTATACGGAGAGACAGGTTCAGCGAGATATATAGATATAAGTATTATCCCTATCCGATCCAAAATTACTGCTAATGTGAAGGTTCCAATTCCCTTTTTCCATCTTGTTAGATCTAAATGTATGCAGTTATACAGGAAGCGCCAACGAACTTTACAAATATCTCAATCCCTGACCTATTCGTAACTCAAAAGGGACTAGAGCAATATCCACACCTATTACCTGGTGGACTCTTCCCAAATGAGAGGAATTTCAGCCCGATTGCTTTCATTCATATTGTGTTATGAGAAGTTAATGGGTCAAGATTATTGTCAAGTTCGTTGGCGCTACCTATAGTAAAGACACGGTTAAAAAACGACCGAGAGAACTTATGGGCTACTTTAAGGGAGCCCACCTCACTTTTTTTTCCTCTCTCTCCCTCTCTCTTTGGCTTGTATCCATTCGGTCCCATTCAGCCTACTGTTTTAAGACATTTACCCCCATCCAGGTGTCAATATTTTCCTGGCGAGCGAGAGCGAGCCAGCATATATATATATTTGTTTTGACAGCAAGCTAAATTTGTACATTTTTTGATAGGAAAATTTCTCCGGCAAAGCCGGATATCTCCATACAATGCTGGCTCGCTATCGCTCGCCAGGAAGAAATCGACACCTGGATGGGGATAAACGTCTTAAAATAGTTGACTGATTGGGGCCGAATAGATACAGGCCAGAGAAAGAGAGAGGGACAGAAAGAGAAAAAAGCGAGGTGGGTTCCCTTAAAAAACGACCGAGAGAACTTATGGGCTACTTTAAGTCATTATTACAGTGAACAAATATTGGAGGTACCCTAACAACAATATCATCTCTTCCATATATAATTATACAGTATATATAGACCTATGTATATGTATGATTGTATATACACAGCCCCAAGTCCCACTTTTCCTCTTCTTCTTTTTTCTTTTCTTTTTTATATTGAATTTCTGTTAGATATTGCGTTATAAACCTACAGTATATTTATAAATAGACTGATTCATTTTTTCCCCACCACCAAAACCACCACTGCACTCACCCAGGGCTGCGGCAGTACAGTGAGCCATCATGAAGCCGGAGTTGAAGCCTCCGTCTTTCACCAGGAAGGCTGGTAACTCACTCAAGGCTGGGGAAGAGAAGTTGGGAAATTATGTTATATGTACAGTCACAACAATAATATGTAATGTCATAAACATTTACCTATTGCTCTCTTTATAGCTAGAAACACATTGTGCAAGCAAAAACAATTGCATAACATTTAATAAGCACTTGATAAGGAGTTAACTCTTGCACGACGGGGTTATTCTTTTCTTGCCGGGTTCCACAGCAGTATACTTCAGTTATTCAACTGGCTCTATCTCTATGAAACTATGGTTTATGGGAAAAGTAATAAAGTGTGTAAAAGAGCTCGTGTTCTGGGCTGTACGTAGACACAAACCGTTCATTCTTAGCTGGTATGTGGTCTTCACAGCGACTAAATGAATTAACAATGTTTTATCATGCGACTCCAGGATCGAGCCATCAATAATAATAATAAATAATAATTGTCGGTTTTATTGTTCATTGCAGCCCTGAGGCTGAAAATCTACAGAGTATTTCTTAAACCTATACTTATTCTACCTTAACTACGAGATCTCATGCGACCTTTGGCGACCGTAGGTGCCTGGCTTCCCACCAAGTACTGTACATACGCAGATGTACTTTGTATTGGTGAGAAGATGTGTAGGCTGATACAGGCTGATAGCAGCTTGGTTAGGGAGGAACCACGATACAATTCTCTCTGTCGCTATGGCCGATAAACCCTTTAGGATTCTGGTGGATTCGAACCCAAGTGCATAGGTGCATGCAAGGCTGGTGGATTACTGAGCTCTCACCTCATGTGGGTGGGCTAGCCCAGTGGCATCTGGTAACTGATGAAATCATGGTACTACTACGTCACCCCAGGAGCTTTTCATAGCACGGGAAATGCAAAACGTATTGGAACATCCCCCGCTTGTTTCACTTGTTTACAATGGAACGTATCCATACGTTCCCCGCTGTGCTGGCGTTAAAATCATAAGGGGGAGCTAAACTAAACTACTCACCGGGATTAACCAGCCTCTCAATCCGCCGTTCGGACATGCTGGCGATCTCGTGGATACCGATAGCCAGGTAGTCGGTAGCCTTGGCCGGATATTCCCCGTGGAAGTTACCGGCGCTGATGATCTCACCTCGCTCTGTAAACACCAACTGAGGACAAAAATGAATAAATAAGAAGATAAATACATAAAAAAATTGGAAAACCGAAACAAAAAAGATTATATATTAATGATAATGATAAAAATTTAGATAGATAACTATATAATAACAAAATTAACAAAAAAGAAAAGAATAATAATACTAATAATAATAATAATAATAATGATAATAATAATAGTAATAAAATAATAATAAGAATGATAATAGTAATAAAGATAATGATAATAATAATAAATAAATAAATACAATAAGAGTTTGACATAAGAGGTAAAATAATACCATACTTTTCATAATTAACAACTGATAAATTCGTCATATCATCAACCCATCAATTAACTTACAAATATACCTAATTAATGAAATTAATGAAACTAATTAATACATCTGGTAGGCCTACTCCAGGGATTCGAACCTAGGATACTCACACCGAAATTCCGCGCACTAACCATTACGCTGCTAAATATAATACAACAAACTTTCTGCTTCCTATGTATGCACTCTCGATGGGAAAATTAGTGGTTGTGGCGGCTTCAAATCGCGCGAGTAGTGAGCCATCCAGTTGTTTATAGAGATTGATGAACCTACCTCCCTCCCCCCAACCCCAAGTCCCCAACAGAGTGAAGACGAATGAGGATATGGGTATTGCGTATATTTTGGGGCTGGAGGGGGTGGAGGAAGGGGATATAGGAGAGAGGATGGAGTACACTAAAGAGTATCTGACAAATATATGGAGAGTGAGGATGAGAAACAAAAGAGAGAGAGGAGAGTGTAGCCTAAAGGATGAGACGAATTTCCTGCTAAGCTGTTTCTCTCATATTTATCCTACTGCTTTATTATCTCCCTCTTTTTGCTATGTTTGCTATCTTTCTTCCTGCTTTTTTTTCCTAGCTTTCCCTAATAGGGAGGAAGCCGATACAAAGGCGTGGCTGCAATAGAAATACTCGGCGAGTTGGCCGACCCCATAAGAAGAAGAACTTAAGAAGACAGAATCACAGATCAGTATGGCGGCGGCCACGGATTCGGGGAGTGATATGTAGTTCGTGAATCTACGGTGGCTTTTAGCGTATTTTATTAATCTCGCTGCTTTCTAGGGTGCTTTCCATACCCCCAGTGATGTACTAAGGTCAAGAGGATGGGATGAATACGCTAAAATGTTGCTAAAAGTGGCTGAGAAAGAAAGTAGGCTAATATGAACAGTGAAACGTCAACAACCATATCCGAGAGTCCGAGATGTGCTTTGCTTCTAGTGTTCTACGAGGAGTCGGGGACTCGGGGATGGGCGTATTAGATTCAGCATTAGCATGCTACCTGTCCTGACCGTCCTGACGAGCAGGTAAGCAAAGTTGTGGATTATAAAAATTGTTGGTGAGGAAGGAATACCAAATTTACGCAAATAGGCCTAGCCTACAAAAGTAGGGTGCGATTTTGTATACTTCAGTAGGCTGGCGCGCTCTTTACAGGTACCACCACGGACTTATTAGAGACTTGTATTAGGTTTTCACGCACCCAACACCAAGCTAGGCTACACCTTAATATAAATATTATTAGACGAAATAGCCTATAGGCCTAGGCCTATAGATAACTCGGTGGAAGAGTTGCGTTCGCGGGATTAACGTCGATCGCTTTGTTTACATTGTGCTCAAGGTTAGTAGCCTAGGCTACTTCGCGCATCTAATTTATTTCTCACCTAGGCGGCTGAATTAAAATTTAGGCCGTAGGATACCCTCAACGCCCCCCCCCCCCCCCCCCCCCCCTCCCCTCTCTATACTTACTGTCATCATCATATACTGTATAATTGTATATTGCCAGCAGGGGGCTAAGAAACAACAGCAAACGTAACTAGCCTAACCTCGAGCATCATGTCAACAAACCGACGATCGGAAGAGGCGGTAAACTCCCGTTTTTCGGCCCAAACGTGCTATTTTATTCACGTCGAAAACCACATTAATAACGTTATTTAATAGATTTTGTTACTAGTATCAGACCAACAAAAGGTGTAGGTTGTTGATGGATGCGTGGAAACCTTAAATAAATCTCTAATAAGTCCGTGAGAGGACCGGTAAAATGCGCGCTAATAAAGTAAAATCACTCCAAAAAATAGCACTTGTCCGCGCAACTGTAAAGAACCCTGAGTAAGCAAATATAAACAAAAAGTCCCGTAGCCTAATTGAGAAGTTGTAGTTCTGTAGACTATCCAAAATATAGAATATGCTTACCGAATTATCAACCAAACTACCAACACAAATGACCATACTAGCCTACTAACACTACTTACGTTACTGTTTACTACTTACCGGTACTTACTAACACTACTTACGTTACTGTTTACTACTTACCGGTACTTACTAACACTACTTACGTTACTGTTTACTACTTACCGGTACTTACTAACACTACTTACGTTACTGTTTACTATTTACCGGTACTTACTAACACTACTTACGTTACTGTTTACTACTTACCGGTACTTACTAACACTACTTACGTTACTGTTTACTACTTACCGGTACTTACTAACACTACTTACGTTACTGTTTACTACTTACCGGTACTTACTAACACTACTTACGTTACTGTTTACTACTTACCGGTACTTACTAACACTACTTACGTTACTGTTTACTACTTACCGGTACTTACTAACACTACTTACGTTACTGTTTACTACTTACCGGTACTTACTAACACTACTTACGTTACTGTTTACTACTTACCGGTACTTACTAACACTACTTACGTTACTGTTTACTATTTACCGGTACTTACTAACACTACTTACGTTACTGTTTACTACTTACCGGTACTTACTAACACTACTTACGGGGTTGTCAGTAGCTGCGTTCAATTCATCGGTGAGTATGCCCCTAACAAAGTGGAGGGTATCGTGTACAATACCGTGGACCTGGGGCGTACAACGGAGGGTGTACGCGTCCTGTACACGGTCACAGAAACGGTGAGACTCTGTGGGGAGATGGGTCATGGGTTAGCTGGAAAAGGTGGGGGTAAACCTACGAGTGTAGGGAAGATGGTGGCGCAGCTGTTTATAGGGAGACTATTATTATCGTATTATACAGTATATACTGGTATCACTTATAATATATTTCAGCTCGTAATGACGTATATAACTATGATGTACCGGTATAGGGCCTATGCTCTACCGGACCTATTAGGCCTAAAAAGATCGATGGGATAACTGTCTGTCCAAATCATCAGTAGGCTATAACCAAGGTGGGACTCTGTGGGTATCTACCTATCCAGCCCTCTATTTATTTCTATCTCTCTCATTCTATCTATCTATCTATCCATCTCACCTGCTATTTCAGAATTATAGGTATCGTTATGCAGTAGGGCCCTCATTCTCCTCGCCACATCGTTTTGACCCTTGTGGTGACGTATCTTGTGAACGTCTGGAATAGAAAATATATATATATTAGTTAATTAATAAGAAAATATTAATATGTGCTTCTTATTATATGTTTTGAGGGGTCACTGTTATTTTTAATCATGGTATAGGCCTAGTGATAGTAATAACAATACTACTACTAGGCTACTACTAATAATAATAATTTATCTATCTATCTATCTATCTATATATATATATATACCGGTAATCAGGCCCAATCCCCACTTTTCTTTTCTTTTCTTTTTTTTTTGGGGGCCCCCCCCCCCCCCCAAAAAAAAATCGGTGATCGACTCAAGACAGAGCCCGAATAGGGACAACACAACAGAAAACTAATAATAATAATAATAATAATAATAATAATAATCATAATAATAAAGTACCATGTTCACGTTATTTTACTACTAATAATAATTATAATACAATATTAATTTGATGAAAACAATTAGAATATTGTAATAGTCGACTTGACTTGTTTTCATCACATTATGCACCAAAATGCACTACAGAGTTGACGATAAATGTTTTGTTTATATTATTTCCAGATACGGCTGATGACGACACAACCCAAAACTTGCCTGATGCTTCCTTTACGGTAAGATTTGTATTTATTTGTTTATATATATATGTATTTACGGTATTTTTATTGATTTATTGATTTATTTATTCATTTATTTATTGTCTTTAATTATTTATGTATTGTTTTTTCCTCACAACACCGCCATCAAGCTTAAAAATATACCCCCTTCGAGATAAATTTGTAAATTTTTCGGTAGAAAAATTTCCCTTTCAAAGGCTGACTCCTCCTAAATCACAGGCTCGCTATCGCTCGCCAGGTAATAACAGACACCTAAATGGCACGAAAGGTCTTAAAATCGTCAAACTAATGGAGGCGAACGTCAACATATCTCGAAACTAGTGGTGCTAAACATGAGGGAGAAGGGGGTCCAGAATAATCCGTCCTCCCTTTAAGGTAAGCTATGGTATTAGTTATGTTAGCTCTAAGAAAACTTCAGCAGTCCTGTTGCTAACACTCCTAGATATGAATCCTAGAACTATATTTGCCCTGTCCCTAACACTTGTAGGCTACATTGTTTTCTGGGTTTCAGATCATTACTAACGAGCACCCTCAGATCCTACTCACACTCTTGAGTTATCCAATTCTACATTGTCTAGTTTGTATTTCGCTTCTAAATTACGATTTCCAATCCTTAATACCTTACATTTGTCTACATTGAAACTCATCTGCCAATTTATGGACCACTCGTGCAAATGATCGAGATCCTTTTGAAGACATTCCCTGTCGATAGCTGACTCTATTATCCTACCCATTTTAGTATCATCAGCAAATTTACTGATCCTACTCTTTATTCATATTTTCTCACCAACCAACTTTACTTATAAACTCAATTAGCCTAATGAAATCAACGAATACATGTGGCACTCCAAGGACTCGAACCTAGGATACTCACACCGAAATTCCGTGCATTTATGCATTACGCTATCAAGACAGTATGCCTGAGTCACGATCATTTATGTAGATAATGAACAGAAGGGGCCCCAAAATCGATCCTTGAGGGACCCCACTTTTAACTAATCCCCAGTCCGAGTTTATGCCATTGATACGAACTCTACTTCTATACTTTTGTTATAATGTTTTATTAACTTACCACTATCGAAGGCCTTAGATGTACCCTTAAGGACCTCCAGGGTAAGAGAGGCCACCACATCCGCCTGTCTCGCTATGATATCCGCTCGTTCCAGGGCCTCAGAGCCTATGGAGGTGATCAGTTGGGTTCCGTTGATGAGAGCTATGCCTTCCTTTGCTCCCAGGACGATGGGTTTTAGGTAACAGGCTTCTAGGACCTGTAGAAAATAGTAGGTGTTGATTAGTTGATTAGGGCAAGGCCTAGTGAGTTCATTGCTCAATAGGTGACTTTCTGAGAGTGAGGGTACGAGTCTAGGAGGTGAGACAGTGAAAAAAAATGGGCCTCACCAGCCTTGGCTCTCTGAGAAGGCAAGACAAGTCCCACCCAGAGCTAAATGAGAAGTATTCTTTTTCCTTTGAGGTCAATAGACCCTCTTTTCACCAAGGGGAACCAAGTTAAGTAATTAGTAATATATAATGTTTGTATGATGTCTACGCAAACTAATTAGTAATATATGATGTTTGTATGATGTCTACGCAAACTAATTAGTAATATATGATGTTTGTATGATGTCTACGCAAACTAATTAGTAATATATGATGTTTGTATGATGTCTAAGCAAAATAATTAGTAATATATGATGTTTGTATGATGTCTACGCAAACTAATTAGTAATATATGATGTTTGTATGATGTCTACGCAAACTAATTAGTAATATATGATGTTTGTATGATGTCTAAGCAAAATAATTAGTAATATATGATGTTTGTATGATGTCTACGCAAACTAATTAGTAATATATGATGTTTGTATGATGTCTACGCAAACTAATTAGTAATATATGATGTTTGTATGATGTCTAAGCAAAATAATTAGTAATATATGATGTTTGTATGATGTCTACGCAAACTAATTAGTAATATATGATGTTTGTATGATGTCTAAGCAAAATAATTAGTAATATATGATGTTTGTATGATGTCTACGCAAACTAATTAGTAATATATGATGTTTGTATGATGTCTACGCAAACTAATTAGTAATATATGATGTTTGTATGATGTCTACGCAAACTAATTAGTAATATATGATGTTTGTATGATGTCTAAGCAAAATAATTAGTAATATATGATGTTTGTATGATGTCTACGCAAACTAATTAGTAATATATGATGTTTGTATGATGTCTACGCAAACTAATTAGTAATATATGATGTTTGTATGATGTCTAAGCAAAATAATTAGTAATATATGATGTTTGTATGATGTCTACGCAAACTAATTAGTAATATATGATGTTTGTATGATGTCTAAGCAAAATAATTAGTAATATATGATGTTTGTATGATGTCTACGCAAACTAATTAGTAATATATGATGTTTGTATGATGTCTAAGCAAAATAATTAGTAATATATGATGTTTGTATGATGTCTAAGCAAAATAATTAGTAATATATGATGTTTGTATGATGTCTACGCAAACTAATTAGTAATATATGATGTTTGTATGATGTCTAAGCAAAATAATTAGTAATATATGATGTTTGTATGATGTCTAAGCAAAATAATTAGTAATATATGATGTTTGTATGATGTCTAAGCAAAATAATTAGTAATATATGATGTTTGTATGATGTCTAAGCAAAATAGTTAGTAATATAAATTGTATGTATGGTGTTCAAGCAATATAATTAGTAATATTTGATGTTTGCATGGTGTACTTACATAATTGGCACTGCCCCATCCAGTCTTGGGTGACCACATCTTTCCTTCCCCCATCATACCCAGAGCCAGATGTGCCAAGGGTGCCAAGTCCCCCGAGGCTCCCACAGTGCCCTTCTCCGGCACCCACGGTAGACACGACGCTGGGGGAGGAGGGGGAGAGGTTCAAGATTAATTAAGGGGGGGGGGAGAGGTTCAAGGTAAATTAGGAGGAGGGGAGAGGTTCAAGCTAATTGTTGGGGGGGGGGGGGGGGGAGATTCGCGATACATATTTTTGGGGGGAGGGGTTCGTGATAAATTAGGAGAGGGTCGGGGGGGGAGAGGTTGAAGGTAAATTAGGGGGGTTTCAAGCTAAATTAGGAGGGGGTGGGTGGAGAGAGGTTGAAGGTAAATTAGGAGGAGGGGGGGTGGTTCAAGCTAAATTAGGAGGGGGTGGGGGAGAGAGGTTGAAGGTAAATTAGGGGGGGGTGGGTGGAGAGAGGTTGAAGGTAAATTAGGAGGAGGGGGGGTGGTTCAAGCTAAATTAGGAGGGGGTGGGGGAGAGAGGTTGAAGGTAAATTAGGAGGAGGGGGGGGGGTTCAAGCTAAATTAGGAGGGAGAGAGAGAGAGGTTCAAGCTAAATTGCTGTACACTATATTACCGTTAGTAAAAAAAATATTGGATAGATATGGTTAGGCATAAGACCATTTTTTGAGCAAATGCCTTCCCAGACTTCACAAACAAAAATATATATATGCCCACCCATACCCCCATTCAAGCTAAATTTGTAGGCCTACATGTTTTAGATAGCAAAATGTCTAGGCAAAACGACAATATTTGTAAGTTGCAGGCTCACCTGAATCGGATGAAGCTTCTTATTATCGCCAAATTAATGAAATGGAATGGAACATCTTAACCCTCTCGCTATCCTGTGGACGCAGGGGTTGCCGTTTATCAAATAGAAAGAGTTCTCTCAATCTTATAATTACCTCTCCAAAATTAGTTTTCTACCCACAGCTAATCAAAGACAACTGCAGAGGTTGAGGTAGATAAAGTAAAGGTTTCTAAACACCCCTGATGGTCACAAAGGCTTTAAAGTAACCCAGAATAGGCTCAAATCGCGCTGTCCGTGAAAGGGTTAACCAAACATAGATCCATTTCATCCATTCCATCTTGCTACACATTAAGGGGAGGTATTTAGTTTGTTCCCTACGTTTTCATAAAGCTTACAATTACACCCCTTAGACCCCCTTTCAAGATAAATTTGTACATTTTTCGGTAGAAAAATATCCCGGCCGGAGGCCGATTGCTCTTAAATTACAGGCTCGCTATCGCTCACCAGGAAAAAATCGACACCTTAATGGCACGAAAGGTCTTAAAATTGACAGAAATCGGGCAAAGTGTCTTAAAATGTCTAAACTACTAGGGCGAACGTCTTAAAATCTCAAAAGCAATGGGGCTAAACATGAGGGAGAAAGGGGTCAAGAAAAAAATCCCTCAAGTGGATATCTCCCCTTAAACAGCTGTCCAGTCACCATTAAATACCTCAATATAGTGATAGATAATTTAACTTACCATTAAAAGCCTCAATTAACTGTGACAGCACCTTGGGACTGATGCCAGAGTATCCCTTGGCCAATACGTTGATCCGCAGCGCCAACAACATACGGGTCTTGGAAGCGCTTAGAGGGTCCCCCACTCCGACGGCGTGCGACCGTATCAGGTTCAGTTGCAGCTCTCTGAAAGGGTTGAGAGAAGTTGGAGTCGTGAGATAAGCCAGCGAAAAATAAAAAATAAATGGGGCAAAAGGTCTTCAAATTTCCAAACTAAAATCTTAAAACAGCTAAATAGAGTTGAGAGAATTTGGAGTAGTCAGATAGGCCATGTAAGTCAGCAAAAATGGGGCGAAAGGTCTTAAAATGTCCAAACTAATGGGGCAAACGTCTTAAGATCTATAGTTAGTTTAAGGTACCGGTACTCACTGCAACTTGTCTTTTGGTATAACTTAACCAAAAGATAAAGACACTTATATGTACCGTACACCCTAAGATCAAATAAAAGATAGCTTAAGAAGGTACTTACTCCAACTTGTCCTCCGGAATAACAGTCCTGGCGAACTTCCCGAAACCCGTAGTGATCCCGTACACCACTGGAACAAAACACCAACCAATGTACAGTCGCGCTAATAAGTGATGTCTCGGCACCAAGTATGTTTTGATCAATAATTGGTATCAGCAATATCTAAGCTTCATTTCTTCATAACGAGTGAAATATACAAACATGTTCCTACACTTACCCACCCAATTCAACATCTGACAGACATTAATACAGCACAGAGCAAGCCAAACGTAATGACAGCTGGGACATGACTTATTAGCGCGACTGTACAATCACGAACAATAATACTAATCGTGAAAGTTGTAGAGAGATACATTATGAAGTACCGGGTATGCATAACACCATTTGATGTTGTATTTGTTTTCATTTTTGTCTCGATTGTGTAATAGTTAGATTGTTTAAAATCTGTATGTTGTAACCCAGGTTCGAATCCCGGTAGTACCATATGCTTTCATTAATTTCGTTGGGAGGTTTTTAGTGTGTGGAGTTAAATCAATTAAAAATTAGATGGTGCTGCTTTAGCGTTCCGTCTACCGCGCACCCGTGGTCTACCGCTACGGGTTAGTTTTGTATCCTATGTACAAAGGAGTACAAAGGAAATCAAGCAACAACAGGTCTAGTGACTCTTCTAGGCTGCTTGTCCTCCAAAACACTGAGGATCAAGTGTCCAAACAGTGGTTTAGAGTGGGTAAGGGAACATTGGAAAGGGAACTACTGCCCTGGAACTAATGTCCGTGGCAGGATTAGGAAGTTAGTAGGGGACAGATGGGTTGGTAACTGAGGGAGGGATACAATAAAGTTATTCATTTACAAACGCAGTCAGTCGCGGGTTTGATGCGAGATATTTGTCTAAGCGGAGTTTAAATGAATGTACTAGGTACTAGAAACCCGAACTAGCTGGTAGATGGAGGGTTAGGTTTGTATCCTATGTACTAGGTACTATACTCTATTTTTTCCCAGCTGATCGTAAATTGAATCCTTTAACATCAGATTTCATGATTATTACTAGACAGATCTATACTGCTATGTCGGAGCGTCATATTATTACTAGACAGATCTGATACTGCTATGTCGGAGCGTCATATTATTACTAGACAGATCTATACTGCTATGTCGGAGCGTCATATTATTGCCAAGTTGTCATAATTAGCAACCTATTTCAACACAAAATCATGATGATAAAGTAGTAATCAGAATGGAGAGATGGCAATTTAGTATCAGCTGGGAGACAAATGGAGTATAGTAACCCGTACTAGCTGGTAGGTAAGGGCTAGTTTTGTATCCCATTTACTAGGTACCGTACTAGGAACCCGTACTAGCTGGTAGGTAAGGGCTAGTTTTGTATCCCATTTACTAGGTACCGTACTAGGAACCCGTACTAGCTGGTAGGTAAGGGCTAGTTTTGTATCCCATTTACTAGGTACCGTACTAGGAACCCGTACTAACTGGTAGGTAAGGGCTAGTTTTGTATCCCATTTACTAGGTACCGTACTAGGAACCCGTACTAGCTGGTAGGTAAGGGCTAGTTTTGTATCCCATTTACTAGGTACCGTACTAGGAACCCGTACTAGCTGGTAGGTAAGGGCTAGTTTTGTATCCCATTTACTAGGTACCGTACTAGGAACCCGTACTAGCTGGTAGGTAAGGGCTAGTTTTGTATCCCATTTACTAGGTACCGTACTAGGAACCCGTACTAGCTGGTAGGTAAGGGCTAGTTTTGTATCCCATTTACTAGGTACCGTACTAGGAACCCGTACTAGCTGGTAGGTAAGGGCTAGTTTTGTATCCCATTTACTAGGTACCGTACTAGGAAACCGTACTAGCTGGTAGGTAGGGGCTAGTTTTGTATCCCATTTACTAGGTACCGTACTAGGAACCCGTACTAGCTGGTAGGTAAGGGCTAGTTTTGTATCCCATTTACTAGGTACCGTACTAGGAACCCGTACTAGCTGGTAGGTAAGGGCTAGTTTTGTATCCCATTTACTAGGTACCGTACTAGGAACCCGTACTAGCTGGTAGGTAAGGGCTAGTTTTGTATCCCATTTACTAGGTACCGTACTAGGAACCCGTACTAGCTGGTAGGTAAGGGCTAGTTTTGTATCCCATTTACTAGGTACCGTACTAGGAACCCGTACTAGCTGGTAGGTAAGGGCTAGTTTTGTATCCCATTTACTAGGTACCGTACTAGGAACCCGTACTAGCTGGTAGGTAAGGGCTAGTTTTGTATCCCATTTACTAGGAACCCGTACTAGCTGGTAGGTAAGGGCTAGTTTTGTATCCCATTTACTAGGTACCGTACTAGGAACCCGTACTAGCTGGTAGGTAAGGGCTAGTTTTGTATCCCATTTACTAGGTACCGTACTAGGAACCCGTACTAGCTGGTAGGTAAGGGCTAGTTTTGTATCCCATTTACTAGGTACCGTACTAGGAACCCGTACTAGCTGGTAGGTAGGGGCTAGTTTTGTATCCCATTTACTAGGTACCGTACTAGGAACCCGTACTAGCTGGTAGGTAGGGGCTAGTTTTGTATCCCATTTACTAGGTACCGTACTAGGAACCCGTAGTAGCTGGTAGGTAGGGGCTAGTTTTGTATCCCATTTACTAGGTACCGTACTAGGAACCCGTACTAGCTGGTAGGTAGGGGCTAGTTTTGTATCCCATTTACTAGGTACCGTACTAGGAACCCGTACTAGCTGGTAGGTAAGGGCTAGTTTTGTATCCCATTTACTAGGTACCGTACTAGGAACCCGTACTAGCTGGTAGGTAAGGGCTAGTTTTGTATCCCATTTACTAGGTACCGTACTAGGAACCCGTACTAGCTGGTAGGTAAGGGCTAGTTTTGTATCCCATTTACTAGGTACCGTACTAGGAACCCGTACTAGCTGGTAGGTAAGGGCTAGTTTTGTATCCCATTTACTAGGTACCGTACTAAGAACCCGCACTAGCTGGTAGGTAAGAGCTAGTTTTGTATCCCATTTATTGGGTACCGGTACTAAGAACCCGCACTAGCTGGTAGGTAAGAGCTAGTTTTGTATCCCATTTATTGGGTACCGTACTAGGAACCCGTACTAGCTGGTAGGTAAGGGCTAGTTTTGTATCCCATTTACTAGGTACCGTACTAGGAACCCGTACTAGCTGGTAGGTAAGGGCTAGTTTTGTATCCCATTTACTAGGTACCGTACTAGGAACCCGTACTAGCTGGTAGGTAAGGGCTAGTTTTGTATCCCATTTACTAGGTACCGTACTAGGAACCCGTACTAGCTGGTAGGTAAGGGCTAGTTTTGTATCCCATTTACTAGGTACCGTACTAGGAACCCGTACTAGCTGGTAGGTAAGGGCTAGTTTTGTATCCCATTTACTAGGTACCGTACTAGGAACCCGTACTAGCTGGTAGGTAAGGGCTAGTTTTGTATCCCATTTACTAGGTACCGTACTAGGAACCCGCACTAGCTGGTAGGTGAAGGGTTAGTTTTGTATCCCATGTACTGTGTACTAGGAACCCGCACTAGCTGGTAGGTAAGGGTTACTTTTGTATCCCATATACTGGGTCTAGGTTAGGTTAGGTTGGGCTTTTTGGTTAGGTTTAAACTCACACTAGGTCTCAGAAACAAGTATCATTAATAAAATGCTTAGCACAATTTTGGGTGTTATTCAATGTAAGTGACCCAGTAGACCGCAGGCTAAAGTGTGAATGTCCCGGTAGACCGCACGATAAAGCGGCATCAATTAGATTGTTATTATTTTTTTTTTTAAAGAGACAAAGGGTAAAGCTGCCTGTAACAAGCCCCCCCCCCCCCAACCCCTCTCATATGAAAGAATGATAAAGAGCCTAATGCAATGCACGTTAGAGTCAAAATGTCTGGACACCCGAAGCTTGAGACAGTTTAAGTCATAGGATGAGGGAAAGATAAGTAGAGGGTAAGAGGTCCAGAGTTTATTTATTGAGTGAAAGAAAGACTTGGAAAATGGGTTCTCTCTTGGGTTAGAGAGTTTAGTTATTGAGTGGAAGAAAGACTGGGAAAATGGGTTCACTCTTGGTTAGAGAGTTGAACAGAATAGGAGTTTAGTTAATGAGTGGAAGAAAGACTGTGAACATGGGTTCACTCTTGGGTTAGAGATTTGAACAGAATAGGGGTGGGATTGTTTTGAAAGGCAGGGACTGACCTTTCTTCTCCTTGATGATGCTGTCCACCAGATCACGAGCCCCCTTGACCGCTGTATCCGCCTCTTGACTCAGCTGGGGGGGGGGCTCAAAGGTTAAGGGGGGTCACCTGCTTTTTTTCTCTCTTTCTCTGGCTTGTATCCATTCGGCTCCATTCAGCCTACTGTTTTAAGACGTTTATCACCCTCCAGGTGTCGATTTCTTCCTGGCGAGTGATAGTGAACCAACATTGTATGGAGAAATCCGGCTTCACCAGAGACATTTTTCTATCGAAAAATGTACAAACTTAGCCTGCTGTCAAAAATATTTAAAAAATATGCTGGCTCGCTACCATGAGCCTGGAACAAATCGACACCTGGATGGGGATATACATCTTAAAACAGTTGGCTGAATGGGGTCGAATGGATACAACCCAGAGAGAGAGAGAGAAAAAAACCCGAGGTGGGCCCCCTCAAGCTTATTAGTTCACCTTAATTACTAATCTTCAAATAGTATTGCGTTAATCATTCATTTTTAGATAGATCAAATATGTCATGGCCAAAGGCTGCTAGAAAAAATCTTCACCTGATTGGGGTGCATCTTCTCACAATATACAAAGTAATAATGGCAAAGTGTCTTAAAATCGCTAAACTATTGGTTCGAAACGTTTTAAGACCTTAAAAAAAACTGGGGCGAAGCATCTTATAATTGTCAAACAATTTGGGCAAACGTATTAAAATTGTCAAACTAATGGGGCAAAACATCTATAAATTGGCAAACTACTGGGGCGAAGCGTCTTAACCCTCTCGGGTCTCAATAAATTGTTTAAGTTTCCATGGACAGGCAACACACTGTCTGGGCAGCTGAGGTTTTCTCTTTGTTCCCATTCACTCAGCTTACCCAGCTATAAAGGCTTGCCAGATACCCTCACATATGGACTAGTATACCAGATATATCGCGTCCAAAATGGACGCGATCGCGTTTATAGTATGGTTTTACCGAATTTCGTAAAGGCTTAAGGACGCGATAGCGTACACACGTGCGCGAGGGCAAAAGTGCCTTAGGACACGATCGCGTCCTCACATGCGCGAGAGGGTTAAAATCGGCAAACCACGGATACATATATACAGATATACATACAAGTTTAAGGGGATATCTCCACTTAAGGGATTTTTTTCTTGACCCCTTTCTCCCTCATGTTTAGCCCCATTGCTTTTGATATTATAAAACGTTTGCCCCACATTAGTTTAGCGATTTTAAGAACTTTCACCCCATATTAAGACCTTTCGTGCCATTCAGGTGTCAATTTTATCCTGGCGAGCGATAGCGAGCCTGTAATTTAAGAGGAACCGGCCTTCGGTCGGGACATTTTTCTACCGAAAAATGTACAAATTTATCTTGAAAGGGACTCAAGGGGGTGTAATTTTAAGCTTGATGGAGGTCTAGGGAACAAACTAAATACCTCCCCTTAAAGACCACAGTCATGATCCACAGGGAGCATGGTTTTAGTCTTTACAGTAAAGACTTGCCACAACGGATGCTGAAACATCATATAATAGGCAAACTAGTGATGTCAAACCAACTTACCCTGATCTTATATTTGGACTTCCCTAGCGCGACGAGGTCCTCTGGAGTGAGTGTGGCGCCATCTAGCGTCAGGTACTCGTCAGGGGGCGTGTACCGACCGGGACTTTAAAATATAGTTAAGGAAATTAATAGAAAAGTGGACATATTTAGTGGGTGTGGTAGTACGTTCTAGCGTCTTTCACATGTACGTATACAGACTGATAACACACATAACAAAGCCAATCCAACAGCTTCCTCTCTCCAACACCTCTTCTCCCCTCTATACAGACTAATAACACACATAACAAAGCCACTCCATCATCTTCAACACCCCTTCTCCCCTCTCAACACTCCTCGAAGAGTAAATACGAGGTGGCGTTGTAAAACCTCAGGCCTATCCCTTAATACCTTCACCTGATCTAGATAACAGAATTTAACCCTTGCTAATTTCATGCTATAAGGAAGTTGGTTCCAAGTTTAGTAAAAAAAACATAATTCACTTGTCCTTCAGTGACGCGAACCAAATCTTCATGAATAGACACACACACACACACACACACACACTCTCTCTCTCTCTCTCTCTCTCTCTCTCTCTCTCTCTCTCTCTCTCTCTCTCTCTCTCTCTCTCTCTCTCTCTCTCTCTCAAAAGGATACACTTGTTCGTTGATAAACTTGACTTCCGCTTGATCCGTTACGGGGTTGGGTCGGTCGCTGTCCAGAACTGAAAAAGGAAAAGTATGCAGTTAATTGTGTAGCTCACCTTCACCGCACTCTAGAAAAGTAGGTATCCGTCCAATTAACCCTTTCAGTACCGGTGCTGTCCTTTTCACTTTATTATGGCTACTATAGGACGATATCAACCCTTTGGCTGCGGGATCTGTTCAGGAACGTTCTGGCAATTTAAAGCAATTTACAGGCCCTTAAAGCCTCTTTTAGCCTGTGGAGTCAAGTGCAAGTGAGCGGGATCGCGACAGGCCCATGTCCGCTCTCTAGCCTGGCCTATATATATATATATCAAAGTAAAATATTACACATCATGAAATGAATGTAGGCTGGGGTGAGACAATCAAATTTACCCTAAAATACTGATGAGCCACAAAGATTGACATCACAGGTCCAAATTAACGTCTGAGTGACCAATGATACTTATGTATTCTACTCACTGACGGACACGAAGTCGTTGTCATCCAAAACATCCAGCACTAAGTCAGCGGGATCCAAGATGGCGCCTCCCCTGGTCTTCCGGACATTGGCCACCACCTCGGCCTTGTTAGGAACGTGTGTGGCCGGCTTCAGCTTCATGAACCGCTTGAGGCTCTCGTCACCCAACCACGAGATAGTCTCCTTCCCTGTTCGAACCGGTCATCAAAGAAATTAGCTGTTGAACAAATACATAGAACATTTATGTGCAGGTCTCCTTCAATTTATGATTGGCTTACGTTCCTGAAAACACTATCTTCACCCTCTCCGACATATGACGCGATTTTGAGCCTATTGGGGATACTTTAAAGCCTTTGTTACCATCAGGGGTATTTAGAACCCTTTAGTTTAGTTACTTCAACCTCTGCAGTTGTCTTTGAGTTAGCTGTGGGCAGAAAACTAATTTTGGAGAGGTAATTATAGGAGTGAGATAACTCTATTTATTATTGCTAATCTGGCAACCTCTGCGTCGTAAATGTGTGAAAGGGTTAAATAGAGAAATTGTATAGCAAACCCTAAGATTAATATGGTAAATGGGGATGCATTCTAGGACCAGCCAAAACCCAAACCCAAACACTTAAAAAGCTATAATAATAATATCGTAAATCAGCGCATCGGATAGTGAAGGAGAGGAGCACTTTATTGACAATGTTTCGCCTATAGCTTCATCAGGCCAATCCGTTTATATTCATTCTGTCTACTTTCCAAGTATATTTTTATCTCATTCAATATTCTTTATGAAGGGAGGTCTAGGGAGTTTTTTTTTAAGGTTGATGAAGGTCTAACGAGGATATATATGAATATATACCGGTATATAAATAGACCCAAAATATAACCACTGTTCCTTTAAGTATATGTGTATGTTTAGGTGTGAATGTGTATATTTAGGTGTATGTGTGTGTATGTTTATGTGTTTATATATATGTTTGTGTGTGAGCGTATAATTGAGCACTTGCAAGTTTCAGGCTATTCACCCCTAAAGTACTAGCCAAAACATTTTGGGGAACGTTGTCACTGAAGGGGTATGTTAGTGTGTAAGTTAGTTTTGAGATTTTAAGAATTTCGCCCCATTATTTTGGCGATATTAAGACTTCGCTCCATTTCTTTCTCAATTTTAAGACCTATTATGCCATGTAGGTGTTGAATTTTTCCTGGTCAGCGATAGCGAACCTGCAATTTAGGAGGAACCGACCGAGTTTTTCTACCCCAAAAATGCAAAAATATATCTCGAAGGGGAGGGGGGGGGGGGTCATTAGGGTATTGTTCTACACTTGATGGAAGACATAGGGAGCAACTTACAACAAAAACAGTGTGTGTGTAGATTGCTAACCCTTTCACGCACAGGACACTATTTGAGCCTATTTTGGGATACTTTAAAGCCTTTCTGACCATCAGGGGTGTTTAAAAACCTTTAGTTTAGTTACTTCAACCTCTGCAGTTGTCTTTGAGTTAGCTGTGGGCAGAAAACTAATTTTGGGGAGGTAATTATAAGATTGAGATAACTATTACTGAATGCTAATCGGAAACCCCTGCATACTCGTCCACAGGATAGCGAGAGGGTTAATGCGTGTGTGTGTGTGTGTTTTATGCATTTATTGTTATTCTTTATTCACCGAAAGTGTTGTGTAGATTGTTACTGTGTGTGTGTAAGTGTGTGTTTTATTAATTTACATGTATTCTGTATTCACCCTTCAGTACAAGCCCCAACAGTCTGGGGAACAATGTAGCTAAAGAAGGGGCGTGTATTTGTCAGTGTAAATGTAAATAAAAGTGTATGTTTAGGTGTGTATGTGTATATTTAGGTGTGTAGGTAATATTTAGGTGTGTGTGTGTGTGTGTGTGTGTGTGTGTTACTCAGTTACTTGTTCGTCAAGGGGAATCCACGCAATGCGAGCTAATCTCATTATTATCGCGCCTCCTTAACTGGGAATGTATTGCGTTAAATGCATGTTAAGTGTTTTATGTACTGTTGGAATGGCTGTGGATGTGTGTGTAGTCTGTATTTTAGCCAATTGGCGACATCGGAAACGAAGGCTTAGGGTGGATCTGTATGGTACCATTCTCACTATAGACGGTACCGTCTCGCCCGAAGGCTTAGGTAGCCATCAGCTTAGGTGAACCATATGATACCCATCTCGCCTTGTACCATTTTTGCCAACCCCAGATGGGACGTCACAACGTCGTCCACTTATTCCAGGTACCTATTTACAGCTAGGTGAACTGAAGCTAACACATGAAAGGAGACAAGCCCAATTTGTCTCCGCCCGGCCGGGGATTGAACCCTCGACCCCTCGTGTGTGAGACGAGAGCTCTACCTACTATAGGCTACGGGCTGTGTGTGTGTGTGTGTGTGTGTGTGTGTGTGTGTGTGTGTGTGTGTGTGTGTGTATTTAGGTTTGTGTGAGTGTGCATGTTGTGTGCATTCATATATTTACTATAGCTAGCCATTTATTTTCCGTTTTCTCTTATTGCGACTGACAATAGAAAACAAAATTTTGAGCAGTACCTAATTTATTCTTAGTATTGAGCAGAATTTTGTGGCCTGTTCATCATTTACCCCTTCTGTACCGGTGACGTTCGTTTCATTATAGTTTGGCAACTATTATATGATTGCACTCAACTTAGGAAGGACCTCTAACAATTGAAAAGTTGCATACTATCTCAATCAATTCTTTTAGCTACCTTATAACAATAGGACCACTTGCAAAACCTACGGGCGAACTTGAGAGTGACCCAACCGAAATGGCCAAGATACTCAAACAGCAGTATGAAAGTGTCTTCAGCCCGCCAAATGAAGACAAGAAAATCGAGAATGCAACGACTTTCTTTGGCAACGCTCCAGAGACACCACATCAACTCTCCTCGGTAACAGTATCAACAGAGGACATAATAGCAGCCATCGACAAGATTGGACCAAACTCTGCAGCAGGACCAGACGGCTTTCATGCCCAACTGCTAAAAAACTGCAAACATCAGCTAGCCCTGCCTCTAAAACTGCTGTGGAGCAAGTCCCTCCAAACTGGATATGTACCACAATCCCTAAAAGAAGGCAATGTCACACCAATACACAAAGGGGGTAGTAAAGGCATAGCCAAAAATTACAGACCAGTGGTGCTGACGTCACACCTTATTAAAATCATAGAAAGAACAATAAGAGCTAAGATGGTCAGCTTCCTGGAAGATAATGAGGCGTTCAACGAGGGGCAACATGGCTTTAGAAAAGGCCGCTCCTGCCTCTCACAACTACTATCACACTACGACAAAATCCTACAGGATATTCAAGACGGAGAAAATGTAGACGTCATATATCTAGATTTCGCCAAAGCTTTTGACAAGGTGGACCATGGGATCCTTCTACATAAACTCAAATCACTGGGAATAGGGGGAGACCTTGGAAGATGGCTCCATAGCTTCATCACCAACAGAAAACAAAGAGTCACGGTTCAAGGAAGCCTATCAGAAGCAGGTGGGGTCATCAGCGGAGTACCACAAGGATCAGTACTGGGACCTCTCCTATTCCTCATCATGATAGGAGACATCGACAGGGACCTGGAACACTCAACAGCCACATCGTTTGCAGACGACACCAGACTCATGAAGAAAATCACCTCACAACATGATGCTCAGCTACTACAACAAGACTTGGACAAAATCCTGAAGTGGGCAGAAGAAAACAACATGGCCCTAAACGGAGACAAGTTCGAGCTTCTAAGGTACGGGAACAAGAGAGCACTACAAAACGACACCAACTACAAAAGCGGACAGCAAGAAATTACCGCCAAGGACACAGTGAAGGACTTGGGAGTAAATATGAGCAGTGACGCCACTTTTTCCCAGCATATTACCAAAGCCACAACAACAGCAAAACAAATAGCAGGCTGGATCCTGAGAACCTTCCACACAAGAAATGAGAGGTGTATGCTAACATTGTGGAAGTCACTGGTCCTACCACGACTGGAGTACTGCTCCCAGCTCTGGTCTCCCCAAAAAGTAGGAGAAATAACAGAAATTGAAGCCACCCAGAGGACATTCACCAGTAAAATCCATGGGTTTCAACACTTTAACTACTGGGAGAGACTTAAGGAGCTGCAGCTGTACTCACTTCAAAGACGTAGGGAGAGATACATCATCATCTACGTCTGGAAGATTTTGGAAAAAAAGGTACCAAACCCAAACATCCAAGAGACTCAGCACCAAAGGCGAGGGAGGCTGTGCTATGTGAGGACTACGCCGGGATCAACACAAAAAATCAAATCCCTGATCCATCACAGCTTTACATACAATGGAACCAGACTGTTCAACTGTATACCAGCCCCTCTCAGGAACATAACCGGGGTGTCTCCAGACACCTTCAAGAAACACTTGGACATGTGGCTGGCCAAAATACCGGACCGGCCACCAACACCAGGATACCCCAGCACCAACTCCAACCGACTTCTGGAATGGAGAGTGGAAGAAAGGGAGCTGCCTGGTCGCAGTGGAGCCCCAGCTCAACTGTGTCACTAACGGACGGAATACAACTAAGTGTAACTAAGTGTAAGTGTATAATCTTTCCTAAGCTTTATAAAATCGTCTAAATGTAGCTGAAATGAAATAAAAGATATGTAACCGGTACCGAAGGGGTTAAGGGGACAGTGGTTATTTTGGGGGGTCTATTTATTTATATATTCATATATTTTATAATTTCCTCCCTAGACCTCCATCAAAATTTAAAAAAAAACATCCATTAGATCCCTCTTCGAGATTAATTTGTACATTTTTCGGTAGAAAAATATCACGGCCGAAGGCCGGTTCCTCTTACAGTACAGGCTCGCTATCGCTCACCAGGAAAAAATCTACACCTAAATGGCACGAAAGGTCTAAACATTAACAGAAATGGGGCAAAAGATCTGAAAATCGTCAAACTAATGGGGCGAATGTCTTGAAATCTCATAACTAATAGGGCCAAACATGAGGGAGAAAGGGATCTTGAAAAAAAACTCCAAGTGGATAATATCTATAAGACACTCACCTGTTTTACAAGGTACCTGGAGCCACTCCCCCCGCACTCGGACAGACACCTTCATCCTGCAACAACGCACTTTACACCTGTCCCACGTTCCAATCCCAACACGGAAATAATAAAATTATGAGTTCATATATCCGACATTTTATTTATTTACGTATTTATCGAGTTATTTTTTATTTTTATTTTGTTTATATATATTTTCGCTTTAGTCATTACAAAAACGTACTTTTTGAACGAAGCATTTATTTTTTCGTTACAAAACGTATTTCAAACTAAATATTTGTATATATATGTTACACATATATATATATATATATATATATATATATATATATATATATATATATCTATAATATATATATATACCGGTATATATATATATATATATATATATATATATATATATATATATATATATATATATATATAGATATACCGGTATATATATTGTATATTTATTTGTTGATTTATTGATTTTTTCTTCTATATTCTAACTGCTCCCTCTCGGGCATTTGCTGAGAGCCTGTACATTCAACCGTTATGCATTGAATGGTGAAGCCCGTGAGGTCTCGTTCCAATCTAGGGGGTGGGACATGTGAAGCACTTTGTAGCTGCAACCAGCCCCTGCCACCTTGCCTCTGCAGGATTCATGGGGCTTAGTTGCCCACTCACGGCTCGAAGCAGCCCCATCTCTGAAGCTGCCTCGCTTCATTGCTTCACTGTCTAATCCCCTAGACTCGGACCCTCACTCTCAGAACGCCACCTATTGAGCAATGAACTCACTAGGCATTGCCCCCCTATAGCATATTTTGAATATGGGAATATTCATACAGTGCTATTTAATCAGGGAACAATGAGGGTATTTATTTGGCGTTTCGGTGGGCTTTGTGGTAATGCACTGATACTAGGTACAGCACAAATTCCATCCCAATAATATCTTCCCGATGACATATCGGGATTCGAACCCAGGTCCATTGGATTACCAGTCCAGGGGCATGACCACTCCACTACACCTCCCCTAAGGTATATATATATATATATATATATATATATATATATATATATATATATAGCTATATACGGTACTGTATACATACGGTATATATTATTTATTTATTTTTTTGTTATGTGACTTTAGGTGTCGCTAATGTTTTTCTGTTCACTTTTAAAAAATATATCATATGATATTTGGTCAGATAAATTCAAATTCAGTGTGTAAACGTCTGTATGTTTGTCTGTACTCTTTAATAGGCCTATTTTATTTGTTGAGATAGTTCTTGGTGAATTCTACTATTTCTTACGTCAAACGATTATTTTAGACACTAGATAATTTCAAGTATTTGTTGTTGTTGTTGGTGCTGTTCCCCAGGCTGTCTGGCCGAGCAGCCCCAAGGTCCCGAGCAAGGCCAAGGCCATAACCGAGCGCCCCCACAAAACCCTCGCTGCTTACCACTAATAAAGCCCGGGTGACCGAAGCCACTCCAAGGCGGGGAGCTGAGGAGGGTGCGGAAACGCCCAGGAAATCAAAGCCCCACCCAAGATCCTGTGCCCCTCAGCAATTATGAAGGGAAAGTTGAGGGGCAAAGGAAAAATTTGACTCTTTGGCTCCCAATCTGCCAACCTCTAGGTTGGCAGTAGGGAGGTCAATCCACGGAAGAGACGCCGTCACTGGAGATCTAGAAAATATACAAGTAAAAGGAACAGTCACAGTAAGCTATAGGTATGGCAGAGATCCCTCAGTTCTCACTCGGATAGACCAGCTCATCACCAGTCAAGTATTTATTTTACGTACCGGTATCTGCTTAATGTTTAACAAGCTAGTTATTTTAGACGACTTTCTAGCTTAATTGTTATGACCCACGTTGATATATACAGTATATATATGGCACTCGACTGAACACACGTGATGATCGACAGACTGCTGATGGGGGAATGAGGGGTGATGGTTTGTGTGTGTATGTGAGAGAGAGAGGGGGGGTGGGGGGGAAAGAAGGAGGAGAGAGAGAGAGGAGGGGGAGGAGAGAAGGGAGGGAGGGGGGAGAGAGAGAGAAAGTGGGGTAGGGAGGTGAATTATAAACAGGAGGCCTTCAGTAATTCTCGTATATATTAAAGTTAATGAGAGGCCCCCTTTTACTTGTTATTATACCTGATTACCCCACCCCTGTTTAAGGGGGCCCACCTCGCTTTTTTTTATCTTTCTCTCCTTTTCTCTCTTTCCCTGGCTTGTATCCACTTGGCCCCATTCAGCCTACTGTTTTAAGACGTTTATCCCCATTCAAGTGTCGATTTCTTCCTGGCGAGCGATAGCGAGACAGCATTGTATGGAGAAATCCGGCTTCGCCGGAGACGTTTTTCTATCGGAAAAATGTACAAATTTAGCTTGCTGTCAAAACAAAAATATAATTATGCTGGCTCGCTACCGCTTGCCAGGAAAATATTGACACCTGGATGGGGGTAAACGTCTTAAAACAGTAGGCTGAATGGGGCCGAATGGATACAAGCCAAAGAGAGAGGGAGAGAAAGAGAAAAAAAGCGAGGTGGGCTCCCTTAAGGATTAACCCCTTCTGTACCGAGACCGTCCTTTTAAGGGGAGATTTCCACTTGAGGATTTTTTTTCTGGACCCCTTTCTCCCTCATGTTTAGCCCCATTGCTTTGGAGATTTTAAGACCTTCGCCCTAGTAGTTTGGATATTTTAAGACATTTTGCCACATTTCTGTCAATTTTAAGACCTTTCGTGCCGTTAAGGTGTCGATTTTTTCCTGGCGAGCGATAGCGAGTCTGTAATTTAAGAGCAACCGGCCTCCGGCCGGGACATTTTTCTACCGAAAAATGTACAAATTTATCTTGAAAGGGGGTCTAGGGGGTGTAATTTTAAGCTTGATGAACAGGTAGGGAACAAACTAAACACCTCCCCTTAACAAACTAAACACCTCCCCTTAACAAACTAAACACCTCCCCTTAACAAACTAAACACCTCCCCTTAACAAACTAAACACCTCCCCTTAACAAACTAAACACCTCCCCTTAACAAACTAAACACCTCCCCTTAACAAACTAAACACCTCCCCTTAACAAACTAAACACCTCCCCTTAACAAACTAAACACCTCCCCTTAACAAACTAAACACCTCCCCTTAACAAACTAAACACCTCCCCTTAACAAACTAAACACCTCCCCTTAACAAACTAAACACCTCCCCTTAACAAACTAAACACCTCCCCTTAACAAACTAAACACCTCCCCTTAACAAACTAAACACCTCCCCTTAACAAACTAAACACCTCCCCTTAACAAACTAAACACCTCCCCTTAACAAACTAAACACCTCCCCTTAACAAACTAAACACCTCCCCTTAACATTATTGTGGCCACTATTAGACGATTGTATTCAGTTTCCAAAGGACCTCCATCAATTAACAGGCTTGGAACTATCTCACTTCTGACAACAAATGGGACTAAGCATCAAGGAAGAAGGGGGACCAGAAAAACGACCCACCTCCCCTTGTGCTGACGCTATTCTTGACTTACAGTGTGCTAGCTTAACCCTTTCACGCACATATGACGCAGAGGTTGCCAGATTAGCAATAAGAAATAGAGTTCTCTCACTCTTATAATTACCTCTTCCAAAATTAGTTTTCTGCCCACAGCTAACTCAAAGACAACTGCAGAGGTTTAAGTAACTAAACTAAAGGTTTCTAAATACCCCTGATGGTAACAAAGGCTTTAAAGTATCCCCAGTAGGCTCAAAATCGCGTCATATGTCGGAGAGGGTTAATAATACAGAAGGGTTGATAGCCTCTAAAGTCCTGTTTTAACTAACTAACATGCCACACACACATATACGTACGTACATTATACACACACACACACACACACATACACACACTCACACTCGCTTTCTCTCTCTCTCTCATTTGAGCATAAATCCAAAGAAGTTATCCTAACCCTTTACAATTCCTTAGTCCGCCCTCTTCTGGAATACTGCGTTCAATCCTGGTGCCCTTATTACCAAAAAGATATAAACAAGCTAGAACGAGTTCAACGTAGAGTTACCAAAATGATACCTAGCCTAAAGAACAAACCATACGAAGAGCGTCTTAGAGAATTAAATCTATTTCCTTTAACCCAGCGCAGATTAAGAGGCGACTTAATTCAAGTGTTCAAAATCATCAAAGGCATCGACAATATGAACTGTAGTAAGTACTTCACTATCGACCAATCTAATTACACGCGGGGAAACGGTTGCAAAATTATTGGTAAATCTTTTAACTCGCACGAATCTAAGAATTTCTTCTTCAATCGAGTTGTCAACTTGTGGAATGGGCTTCCCCGAGACGTTATAGACTGCAGCACCGTTGATTCATTTAAATTCCGCCTAGACAAATATCTCGCATCAAACCCGCGACTGACTGCGTTTGTAAATGAATAACTTTATCCTCCCCTCAGTTACTAACCCATATGTCCCCTACTAACTTCCTAGTCCTGCCACGTTAGTGGCAGGGCAGTAGTTCCCTTTCCAATGTTCCCTTACCCACTCTAAACCACTGTTTGGACACTTGATCCTCAGTGTTTTGGAGGACAAGCAACCTAGAAGGGTCACTAGATCTGTTGTTGCTTGATTTCCTTTGTACTCCTTTGTACTTTGTACTCTTTCGCTTTCTCTCTCTCTCTCTCTCTCTCTCTCTCTCTCTCTCTCTCTCTCTCTCTCTCTCTCTCTCTCTCTCTCTCTCTCTCTCTCCACTCCCCGTACTACCGCCAGACGCTGCAGACGCTCTGTCAACGCTCTCACGATATCGATCATAATTTGAGTATTAACGACTCATCCTCTTCATTCTTGTGCATGAAAGGTGGTTAAGAGCACGTTTAACCATCCTGTAGCTTAGTAAGTAACACTGCACGATATTTCGCTGTGTATTGACTGATAAACTTTGTGTTTATCACAAGACTCCTGCTCGGACAGGGCGCCACTAGCGCCATCTATTGTTTTGTTTTGCTTTGTAAACAAACGCTCTCTTATTACTATTTTATATAAAATCGTAGCCCCTTATTTTACCCATTACCTACTGTAGTAAGTATCTATTTAACTGCCTTGTATGTAAGTAAAGCTTTGCATATTAATTTGCTAATAAACAATATTGTGTACTAACTAACCTGCCTACAGGGACTAACGCCGACACCATTTTGTAAACAAACCTTTTTGGGGGATTATACATATTAAATTCCAGCAAATTTTTTACCAAATTTAAGTGCATTCATTTATCTTTTCCCCCTAGATATATTCTTGACTTTTTCTCCTCAGACTGATTTTACTTTAAGCTAAGGGTGGTATTTGTACAAACTAACCTAGCCTAACCCAACCTGCCAAGCTTTTAACCTAACCCAAACCTAGCCTAGCCTATAGCCAGCCAATCTGTTTTATTATTAACTCTTGTAGATATTGTATTTAGTATCCTACTGTAGCTATATACAGTGTATCTGTAATTTTAGTTGTTGCTTGCACGATCTTGTAATAACCTTTGACTGATACACTTTTTTATCTAAAAAGAGTAGGCTACTGCTTTACTAGGCTACAGTGACACCAGGGTCATCTGTTGACACAGTATATTAACCCCTTGTGTGCAGTCACACTTTATTTTATATAATCTCTATTTGGTGAATTGTATATTTAGTTACATATTCTGTTATACATATATTTGTTTAAGGTTAGGTTATCACACCTGGTAGCCTATTTCTGCGAATTTCAATTTTATTATATTCGGTTAGGCTATTCAACGCTGGTAGCCTATTATTGCGTATTTCAATTTAAAAACAAAACTTTTGGTTAGGCTATCGCCCCTGGAAGCCTAATTCTGCGTATCTCAAATTTTTGTTTTCGGTTAGGCTATCACCCCTGATAACCTATTTCTGCGTATTTCAGCATATTTGTTTTCGGTTGAAGTGATTGAAGTGTTTTTAAAGTGAGTGAAGTGTTTTAAAGTGAGTGAATTGTTTTTTAAGTGAGTGAAGTGATCTGAAGAAAGTGACTGTCACCATGCCTCGCGCTTGTGCGAACTGCGCCGGTAGGTTTGGTGAGTCCATGTTTGCTACTATCGATCTTCAAGTCTGCCGGCTCTGCCAGCAACGAGAGAATTTTACAGTGAAATTAGATGAAGCCTACAACAAGATCAACGTCCTCACCATGAAGCTGGAATCACTCCAAGAGTTTGTAACACTCAACGTTGGAGTGCCACAAACTTCAATTGTCACCGCAACTCCAGCAGCCACCAACGCCCCAACGTCAACTGCCAACAATTCAACGCCTACAGTAGCCATTTTAGCTGATGTTTCCGATACTCAAGATACAAATGGTGACTCTCTTCCCCCTCAAGACAACTTCCGTGTCGTGAGGAACAACGTTTGCCCCAAGACCAGGAAACACATACCGATTACCGAGTGTCAAAACCGTTTCCAGATACTCGCAGACTCAGATGACGAAGAGGAAATAGAAGAAGTCCGGCTCGTGGGAGACTCGATGATACGTGGTCAGCTCACAGAGTTTTGCGCCAGGGCACCTAAGACCAGGAAGCGTTTTTGTATCCCTGGTGGTGGTGTGGATGACGTAGTTGCAGCAGTTGACGAAGTATCAAAGCTGGCCCCTGCTAATACAATGTACGTCATCCACGTTGGATCCAACGATGTACAGCGAACCCGGTCGGAAGATTTGCTTTTAAAGTACCAGCAGCTGATCAAGTCGTTTAAGGAGAAGTCATCAATGATCATCGTCTCAGGAATCGTCCCCCGGCTCGGTGTAGAGAGCCGATTTTACAACATAGCCACCAGCACAAATCGTTGTCTAGCAAACCTCTGCAGGAAGGAGAACGTGGGATTCGTCGACACCTGGGACAATTTCTACTACGATGACTATTTGTTTTCGGACGATGGAGTTCATCTGAACCAGGTGGGAGCAGCACGTTTTGGGCGTCTTCTCAACGATGCGGTGAAGGATTTTCGGAGAAGAAATCGACTCAGCACAGGACAACCAGGAAGGAGGACCGAAGACAGCGAGGACGGCAATCTACAAAGGAATTAAATACTAATCCGTCAAGAACCGCGAATTTGGATAAAGCTCCACCAACACGACCCAAATTCAAAACCGTCAGGGATAACGACCGAGGACCGAGGACAGCCATGAATGTAAATGTAGATCCGACCAGAACCAAAAATTCGATGAAAGAACGATCTGCGAGTTCTAAAACCGCAACTTTAAAGGTTTTCTATGCAAACGCTCGTAGCATACGCAATAAATTTTCAGATTTAGAGGAACTAGTGTTTACAGAAAATTATGATGTGATTGGCATAACAGAATCTTGGCTCAATACAGAAGATAGAGACTTTTTAGCCGAGTATTCACTTCCCGGTTATGTAATGTTTGAGAACAGCCGAATAAATAAAAATGGAGGTGGCGTTTTACTTTATATCAAAGAAAGTCTTAACCCTACCCTCTTGTCAAAACCTCAAATTGTGAACGTCGACGCATCTTTTGTGCTAATAAAGAATAATAAAGGTACAAAAATAATACTTGCATTAATATACAGACCTCCAGCTCAATCAGTGCAAACTGACCGAGAAATTTACGAACAAATTGCAGATGTAAGTAACTCACAAGATACCGTAATTTTTGGCGACTTTAATTTACCTGTGACCAAGTGGGGCGATACTCTTACTTCACACTCCAGACATGACTTGTATACGAACTTGCAAGAGAGTTCGCTTTATCAATTTGTTCGAACGCCAACCCGTGGTAATAACGTTCTTGACATTGTACTTGCAACAAAAGAAGAATTAATAGAGAATTTGAATGTTGGTGATGAATTCAGTAACAGCGACCATCGTACGATAACTTTCACTTTAAAGTTTACTAGTAACGAACCAAATAGTAGCATCGAAAAAGTCCCTAATTTCAAGAAAGCAAACTTCCATAAACTTAGAGCTATGTTTAAAGAAACTGACTGGAGCTTTTTAATTCACAATAACGACATAAATACATCTTGGAAGTTATTCGAAGCCACTTACCTAAAAGCAGTGCAAGACTGCATACCATCGAAAATACGGCGTCCAGGCCATAATAATAAGCCCAAATGGTGGAATAAAGATATTTCAAACTGCCTGCTTGCTAAAAAATTTGCTAATGATAGATTAAAATCCTCACAAAATGACGAAGAACGGGTGAAATTTGTAGAGCTACGACGCAAAGCCAAAAAGTTAATTAAGCAAAGTAAAAAGACCTTAGAGTTACATATTGCGAATCAAAGTAAAACAAACCCGAAAGAATTCTATAGTTATATCAGAAAGAAAAAAGTAGTTACTTCAACTGTTGGACCGTTAGTCGATGAAAAAGGAGAATACACCAAAGACGAAGTACAAATGAGTAATGCCCTCAATACCTTCTTTGCATCAGTTTTTACAACAGAAGACCTCAGTGATATCCCTACACCATCGCCGATTCAGATTGATAATTCAGATGTTCTAAGCAATATCACCGTTACAGAGAGAGAAGTATTGAATTGTTTAGATAAACTCAAGGTAAATAAAACGCCTGGACCTGATACAATCTCGCCTAGAATTCTAAAGGAAGCTAAGAATGAGCTCTCCAAACCACTGACTTTACTATTCAATAAATCCTTGCAGTCTGGAACTATGCCCGATCAGTGGAAGCTAGCCAACGTAACACCGATATTCAAAAAAGGCAGCAAATCCCTACCCAGTAACTATCGTCCAATTAGTTGTATGTAAAATGCTAGAAACGGTCATACGAGACAGACTCGTAAATCACTTAGAGGAAAATAACATACTTAAAGATACTCAACACGGCTTTCGTAAAAAACGTTCCTGTTTAACAAACCTCTTAGACTTCTTCCACGATATCCTTAACCTCTACGATGAGAGTAAAGCTGTAGATATTATATACCTTGATTTTCAAAAGGCCTTTGACAAAGTTCCCCACAAACGTTTACTGCTAAAACTAAAAGCGCATGGAATACAAGACGGTGTGTTGAAATGGATAGAAAATTGGCTCAGCGACAGAAAGCAAAGAGTAGTCATAAATGGTAAGGCATCTAAATGGACCAATGTAAGTAGCGGGGTACCCCAGGGATCGGTACTAGGACCAATTCTCTTTCTAATTTACATCAACGACATAGATGAGGGTCTCGCCTGTACAATCTCAAAATTTGCTGACGATACAAAAATTGCAAATAGCGTACTCTCAAAAGAACAAATTGACGATATGCAACACAATCTAGATAAATTGTCATGTTGGGCCCAAATTTGGCAAATGAGTTTCAATGCGGATAAATGTAAAGTACTACATATCGGATACCTAAATGAGAAAGCAAACTATTCGATGAATGGCACTCAGCTTAAGAATGTAAACAGAGAAACCGATCTGGGAGTAACAATATCGAGTAACCTAAAACCGAGTCAACAATGTTCAGAAGTTGTTAAGAAGGCAAAAAAAATAATTGGCTTTATAGGCAGGTCATTTGAGCATAAATCCAAAGAAGTTATCCTAACCCTTTACAATTCCTTAGTCCGCCCTCTTCTGGAATACTGCGTTCAATCCTGGTGCCCTTATTACCAAAAAGATATAAACAAGCTAGAACGAGTTCAACGTAGAGTTACCAAAATGATACCTAGCCTAAAGAACAAACCATACGAAGAGCGTCTTAGAGAATTAAATCTATTTCCTTTAACCCAGCGCAGATTAAGAGGTGACTTAATTCAAGTGTTCAAAATCATCAAAGGCATCGACAATATGAACTGTAGTAAGTACTTCACTATCGACCAATCTAATTACACGCGGGGAAACGGTTGCAAAATTATTGGTAAATCTTTTAACTCACACGAATCTAAGAATTTCTTCTTCAATCGAGTTGTCAACTTGTGGAATGGGCTTCCCCGAAACGTTATAGACTGCATCACCGTTGATTCATTTAAACTCCGCCTAGACAAATATCTCGCATCAAACCCGCGACTGACTGCGTTTGTAAATGAATAACTTTATTTTATCCCCCCCTCAGTTACCAACCCCTCTGTCCCCTACTAACTTCCTAATCATGCCACGGACATTAGTTCCAGGGCAGTAATTCCCTTACCAATGTTCCCTTACCCACTCTAAACCACTGTTTGGACACTTGATCCTCAGTGTTTTGGAGGACAAGCAACCTAGAAGGGTCACTAGATCTGTTGTTGCTTGATTTCCTTTGTACTTTGTACTCTCTCTCTCTCTCTCTCTCTCTCTCTCTCTCTCTCTCTCTCTCTCTCTTAGATTCCTTCAATAATATGTATAGAGGAGTGAAATCTCTTATAAAAGAAACAAAGCGGATTGAAGAGCTAAGGGTTGAGAGAGTCCTAAAGAGTTCTTCAGTTATGTGAACAGCAGGAAGCCATTCAAAAGTAGCATTGGACCTCTAAAAGATCCAACAGGCCAACTCCTGACACTGATATAGCCTATTATGTTACCTCCACCAACCGACTTTACTCCTAAACTCAATTGATGAAATCAACAAATACATGTGGCAGTCCAGGGATTCGAACCTAGGATGCTCACACCGAAATCCCTAGACGACTATTTTGCCTCAGTATTCACAAGGGAAAATATATGTGACATGCCAAATCCAGGATTAGTGCAAAGGAGTACAAAGGAAATCAAGCAACAACAGGTCTAGTGACTCTTCTAGGCTGCTTGTCCTCCAAAACACTGAGGATGAAGTGTCCAACAGTGGTTTAGAGTGGGTAAGGGAACATTGGAAAGGGAACTACTGCCCTGGAACTAATGTCCGTGGCAGGATTAGGAATTTAGTAGGGGACAGATGGGTTAGTAACTGAGGGAAGGATAGTGCATGAGGGTGAAGTTCTTAGCAAAATAGGGGCTGGTTTTTTTGGTACAGCTTGATGGAAGTCTAAGGAGAAAACTTACAAATAATACAAATATAAAATAAGCAAATACCATATATACCGAAGCACTAATTAAATCATCCAGCCCCAGCCACTACGTCGTAAACCGGTTGTATCACCTCGCATCTCTTTAAGGGGGGGTTACCTGCTTTTTTTTTATCTTTTGAATTGCATTGAAATCTTTGTATTTAGCCTTTAGTATACAATACATTTTTGCTTACAAATGATTTGTTAAAAACAAAAATATATAATAATAATACAAAAAAATAAGGCTGAGCCTTTTGAGAGATGTCTCTCTTAAAGGCACCTGGCTATAACTCTATCAAAATGCAATTGTATATAATATACTTAGTCACAGCTATGTGCCCTGGGAACTACGGGTTGTAAAGAATGTTTTAACTTCGAAAAGGGATGTATGTGGGCAAAATATAATAAAATAAAACAAATTAAATTAATGGTGATTAACCCTGAGGTCACACTCACTTCCCATAGCTCACAGCTGATTGTTTTGTATCACAATTACCCATGTAATACCATTTACAAAATTGAATATATATAACATACATTGTACAACTATTGACTTGATGTTCAAAGGCCATACTCGCAATTATACCCACAATTCGACACAAAGACACATACGCTTCCCTAACAGTATATGCCTAATTAGTAAAGGACATAAACTTTGTTGTGCATGGAATACACACTTACACCATTCATTTAGACCTATATATGAGAACATGGTAAATAATTTACTGTAGACTATATATCCATTTCTTTAAAAAAAAAAAAAAAAATGTATACAACTGCCAACTACACATACATTATATACACCTTTACAGACAAAAATAGAAGCATGTTTATTACAAAATAGTATTCAAGCTCATTCAACCCTTTACGTGACTCTACACATTATACACGCACAGTCAGCGTAAATATTGTTAAAGGTTATACATTTGTCGATCTAGGTGATAGGGATGTTGTAATTATTGGTAGTATAATTGGTGATATACCTATTTTAGTAGTCACTGTTGATATCGTGTTAATAGAAAACATTTTAATTGTCTCTTAAACCGAGATATTTCCTGTATATTTCCTGTATATTTCCTGTATATTTCTTAAATGTTGAGGTAATCCGTTCCACACCTTAACTCCAGGATATTTTATACATGTCTGAGCTTGACAAGTCTCCTTTTCTCTCTTTCTCTGGCTTGTATCCATTCAGCCCCATTCAGCCAACTGTTTTAAGACGTTTATTCCCATCCAGGTGTCAATTTCTTCCTGGCGAGCGAAAGTGAGCCAGCATTGTATGGAGAAATCCGGCTTCGCTGGAGACTTTTTCTATCGAAAAATGTACAAATGTAGCTTGTTGTAAAAACAAAAATATATGTATGCTGGCTCGCTACTGGAAAATATTGACACCTGGATGGGGGTAAACGTCTTAAAACAGTAGGCTGAATGAGGCCGAATGGATGCCAAGCCAAAGAGAGAGGGAGTGAAAGAGAGAAAAAACGAGGTGAGCCCCCTTAATAACAAAAACCAGATTCATATTAATGTCTAAAACCCACTTGACACTGTTACCTAATCGGGAAGTCGACTAAAGATAAATTCACACGAGCGCATTTTCCGGTGAATGTTCGTTGGGCAATTTTGTTTTTTGTTTTTTTATCGTATTATTTTGAGGCTCTTTCGCATCGGAATCGGAAACTAGATCGAAGGTAGATTATGTTAGCTAGATTAATTCATGTGGAACTTGTATTTCCAAGCTGCCAGAGAACAATTGCCCGTAATAATTGATGGAAAAAATCGCTCGTGTGACACCGCCTTTAAAAACACCTCACACTCTTATTATGTTCCGGCAAATTTTCTCGTCAACTGCAGTCTGGAAGCTTCTAATTTCAAACTATATGAGAAATTAAACTACTATATTAATCTATGTTCACTCTAGTTTCCAGTATCAATGCAAAACAAACTCAAAATATCATCAGTAAAAATTTATTGACAGGAAAAACTTGTATAAAAAAAAAAATCGTGTGAGTAAGGCTTTCAATAAGGATGTGTGTCTACCCCGGCAGCCAATGGGAGCGCGCCACGTCATCCTGCCTACCAGAATGTAAACAAACCGGTCAGCCAATCAGCGTAGGGCACAGCATTCTCTTACCTTTCAGCCAATCACAGCGCCGTCTGGACTTCCTTGTAACTTGTCATTCACACAAGCGTTTTATAGGCATTTTATTTATACCGGCATTTTAATTCTGGCACTATTTCGAGTGTATTTAGCCTTGTGTGAGTATCCTAGGTTAGAGTCCTTGGAGTGCCACATGTATTCATTGATTTCATTAATTGATTTTAGAAGTAAAGTTGGTTGATGACAAAATATGAATCTATAGGTAAATGTTGATAGATTGTAAACAAATAATCAGAGAAATGTATAATTAGAACCAATAGAACCATTGTATAATTAGAACCAATAGAACCATTGTATAATTAGAACCAATAGAACCATTGTATAATTAGAACCAATAGAACCATTGTATAATTAGAACCAATAGAACCATTGTATAAAAGCCATGTATAATAATCATTGTGTTTACTGATGGCGATTTACCTGTTATCCTTTTATAAGATGGGTTTATTTCTACCAATATACTTTTATAAGGGTATAGTAATATGGCCAGTTTAAGGGGGTAGTACTCGCTTTTTCTGGACCCCCTTCTCCCTCATGTTTAGCATATTAGTTTTGGGGTTTTAAGACGTTCGTTCCATTAGTTTTGGGGTTTTAAGACGTTCGTTCCGTTAGTTTGGCGATTTTGAGATCTTTCACCTCATTTTGTTGTCGATATGAAGACCCTTTAGGTGTCGATTTTTTTCCTGGCGAGCGATAGCGAGCCTCTAATTTTAGAAGGAAGCGGCCTTTGGCCGGGACATCTTTCTACCAAAAAATGTACAAATGTATCTTGAAAGGGGGTCTAGGGGGATTTTTTCTAAGCTTGATGGAGGTCTAGCGAGGAAACTCAAAAATAAATAAATAAATAAATATATAAACCAAAAACCAAGCACTACCCCCTTAATTTCCTTTTCCATGTCTTCTTTCAACCTAAAATTTGAACACATGGGGCTTGAAACAGTTGGAGTCATAGGTTGAAGGATAGACAGATTGTGGGAGAGAGAGAGTCTTGTTGAGTAGAACCCCCCCCCCCCCCCCACACACACACACACACACTGAACCAGACCTAGCTAGTTTGAACCAGTCTTTGAAGGATCCATTAACATTTATAATTTCTCCTCAATGCACTGTCTGGAAGGTGCTTCGACGATGTACAGTCGCGCTAATAAGTCATTTCCCAGCTGTCATTACGTTTGGTTTGCTCTGTGCTGTATTAACCCTTTCACGCTTGTATGACGCACAGGTTGCCAGATTAGCAATAATAAATAGAGTTCTCTCACTCTTATAATTACCTCTCCCAAAATTAGTTTTCTGCCCACAGCTAACTCATAAGACAACTGCAGAGGTTGAAGTAACTAAACTAAAGGTTTCTAAATACCCCTGATGGTAACAAAGGCTTTAAAGTATCCCCAATAGGCTCAACACAGCTAACTCAAAGACAACTGCAGAGGTTGAAGTAACTAAACTAAAGGTTTCTAAATACCCCTGATGGTAACAAATGCTTTAAAGTATCCCCAATAGGCTCAACACAGCTAACTCAAAGACAACTGCAGAGGTTGAAGTAACTAAACTAAAGGTTTCTAAATACCCCTGATGGTAACAAAGGCTTTAAAGTATCCCCAATAGGCTCAACACAGCTAACTCAAAGACAACTGCAGAGGTTGAAGTAACTAAACTAAAGGTTTCTAAACACCCCTGACGGTAACAACGCCTTTAAAGTATCGCTAATTGGCTCAAAATCGCGTCATATGCGTGAAAGGGTTAATGTCTGTCAGATGTTGAATAGGGTGTGTAAGTGTAGGAACATGTTTATATATTTCCTCGCTAGACCTTCATCAAGCTTAAACAAATGCTCCCTAGACACCCCTTCAAGATAAATTTGTCCAATTTTCGACATAAAATTGGCCCGGCCGAAGGCCGGTTTCTCTCAAAATTACAGGCTCCCTATCGCTCGTCAGGAAAATAATGGCAGGTAAATAGCACGAAAGGTCTTGATATTGATATAAAAATGGGACGAAAGGTGTTTTATATTGATATAGAAATGGGACGAAAGGTGTTTTATATTGATATAGAAATGGGACGAAAGGTTTTTTATATTGATATAGAAATGGGACGAAAGTTTTTTTATATTGATATAGAAATGGGACGAAAGGTTTTAAAATCGCCAAACTAATGAGACGAACGTCATTTAATCTGAAAACTAATGGGGCTAAACATGAGGGAGAAAAAGGGGACCAGAAAAACGACCCATCTCCCCTTAAACCAGGGACGTCCTTTTGATCGTATTCTGGCAACTATTAGACGATTTTATTCGGCTTAGGAAGGACCATTAGCGAACATAAGGCTTCAAACTCTCTCAACCAACCCTTTCAACTACCCCAGATCCTTCCTAAGCTGCATAATATCGTCTAAATATTGCTAGACTAATATATAACACACGTCGCTGGTACTCAAAAGGGATAATTGTTTACATAGTAAGTGTCGAGTTCTTCCTGGCGAGCGATAGCAAGCCATTAACCCCTTCTGTACCGGCGACGTATTTTTAGATATATTCTAGCTATATTTAGACCATTGTGTGCAGTTTGAGAAGGATCTGTGGTAGTAAAAAGGGTTAGCCTAAGTGAGATCGTTCGAAGCCTGTTGATTGTTGGAAGCCCTTTTTAAACTGAATAAAATCGTCTAATAGTAGCCAGAATAATGTTTAAAAGACGTTGCGGTACAGAAATGGTTAATTTTTGAAGAAAGCGGCCTTCGGCCGGGACATTTTTCTACCGAAAAATGTACAAATTTATCTTGAAGGGGGTCTAGGGGGTGTTTTTTTTTTTAAACTTGATGGAGGTCTAGCGAAGAAATTTAAAACTGTGGTGGTGGTGTAATGGTTTAGGTATTTATGTTCTGGGTGTGGTGTCCCGAGTTCGATTCCCGGGAGGACCATATGCTTTCATTAGTTTATTCAAGTACATTGGGGTTTGTAATGGATGATTTATGTCAAGAACGGGGTGTTACTTAAAACTAAATAGATTAATAATTATATAAACCAAAAATCAAGCACTATCCCCTTAATACAATACCAGATATTATAAGGAGAAATTTTATTATTATTATTATTTTTATTTTTTATTTTTTTTATTTTTATTTTATTTTTTACGTTTTTCCTTAAGAGTTTTGTGTAATGTTATATAACATTAGTTGAGTCCCACTTATCTTAATTAAATCCTTCTTCTTTTAACAGGGTATTTGCCCACACACTCTCTCTCTCTCTCTCTCTCTCTCTCTCTCTATCTATCTACAAAGGAATTAAATACTAATCCGTCAAGAACCGCGAATTTGGATAAAGCTCCACCAACACGACCCAAATTCAAAACCGTCAGGGATAACGACCGAGGACCGAGGACAGCCATGAATGTAAATGTAGATCCGACCAGAACCAAAAATTCGATGAAAGAACGATCTGCGAGTTCTAAAACCGCAACTTTAACACCTTACGAGCGGCCTATGCGGTTTATTTATGTGTACCGCACAGCGGGGTGTTTTTAGCCAAAATAGGGCTGTTTACGTGATCATTTTCATGCCTAAATAAGACCCAGAACGTAAAACAAGTACCTATCCCTGAAAGGGCATAAACAGAGCTTTCGAATGACACCATAACGATCCTTGTATGATGGATAGTTTTCTTGCAATAACCGTGCAACGCGAGTGCAAAAAGCAGGTAATTCGGTACTTTCAGTACATAATTGAGTATGTAGCGAGTGAGAGAGGGAGGAGGGAGCTGAGATTTGTGTCAGTAGGTTCGCCGCGGTGGTCTGGAGCAGTCATACGCTCGCTAGTCTCCTGCCACCACTTGTCTCTCTCTCTCAGCCACATTACGTGCTGAAATTGCCACTCGACCTATGTCGAGCGCCGCCACATAGTCCAGCTTTATTTAACTCGACTTATGTTGCTCGCCGCTAAATAAGGGTTAAAGGTTTTCTATGCAAACGCTCGTAGCATACGCAATAAATTTTCAGATTTAGAGGAACTAGTGTTAACAGAAAATTATGATGTGATTGGCATAACAGAATCTTGGCTCAATACACAAGATAGAGACTTTTTAGCAGAGTATTCACTTCCCGGTTATGTAATGTTTGAGAACAGCCGAATAAATAAAAATGGAGGTGGCGTTTTATTTTATATCAAAGAAAGTCTTAACCCGACCCTCGTGTCAAAACCTCAAATTGTGAACGTCGACACATCTTTTGTGCTAATAAAGAATAATAAAGGTACAAAAATAATACTTGCGTTAATATACAGACCTCCAGCTCAATCAGTGCAAACTGACCGAGAAATTTACGAACAAATTGCAGATGTAAGTAACTCACAAGATACCGTAATTTTTGGCGACTTTAATTTACCTGTGACCAAGTGGGGCGATACTCTTACTTCACACTCCGGACATGACTTGTATACGAACTTGCAAGAGAGTTCGCTTTATCAATTTTTTCGAATGCCGACCCGTGGTAATAACGTTCTTGACATTGTACTTGCAACAAAAGAAGAATTGATAGAGAATTTGAATGTTGGTGATGAATTCAGTAACAGCGACCATCGTACGATAACTTTCACTTTAAAGTTTACTAGTAACGAACCAAATAGTAGCATCGAAAAAGTCCCTAATTTCAAGAAAGCAAACTTCCATAAACTTAGAGCTATGTTTAAAGAAACTGACTGGAGCTTTTTAATTAACAATAACGACATAAATACATCTTGGAAGTTATTCGAAACCACTTACCTAAAAGCAGTGCAAGACTGCATACCATCGAAAATACGGCGTCCAGGCCATAATAATAAGCCCAAATGGTGGAATAAAGATATTTCAAACTGCCTTGCTTGCTAAAAAATGTGCTAATGATAGATTAAAATCCTCACAAAATGACGAAGAACGGGTGAAATTTGTAGAGCTACGACGCAAAGCCAAAAAGTTAATTAAGCAAAGTAAAAAGACCTTAGAGTTACATATTGCGAATCAAAGTAAAACAAACCCGAAAGAATTCTATAGTTATATCAGAAAGAAAAAAGTAGTTACTTCAACTGTTGGACCGTTAGTCGATGAAAAAGGAGAATACACCAAAGACGAAATACAAATGAGTAATGCCCTCAATACCTTCTTTGCATCAGTTTTTACAACAGAAGACCTCAGTGATATCCCTACATCATCGCCGATTCAGATTGATAATTCAGATGTTCTAAGCAATATCACCGTTACAGAGAGAGAAGTATTGAATTGTTTAGATAAACTCAAGGTAAATAAAACGCCAGGACCTGATACAATCTCGCCTAGAGTTCTAAAGGAAGCTAAGAATGAGCTCTCCAAACCACTGACATTACTATTCAATAAATCCTTGCAGTCTGGAACTATGCCTGATCAGTGGAAGCTAGCCAACGTAACACCGATATTCAAAAAAGGCAGCAAATCCCTACCAAGTAACTATCGTCCAATTAGCTTAACCTCAGTTGTATGTAAAATGCTAGAAACGGTCATACGAGACAGACTCGTAAATCACTTAGAGGAAAATAACATACTTAAAGATACTCAACACGGCTTTCGTAAAAAACGTTCCTGTTTAACAAACCTCTTAGACTTCTTCCACGATATCCTCAACCTCTACGATGAGAGTAAAGCTGTAGATATTATATACCTTGATTTTCAAAAGGCCTTTGACAAAGTTCCCCACAAACGTTTACTGCTAAAACTAAAAGCGCATGGAATACAAGACGGTGTGTTGAAATGGATAGAAAATTGGCTCAGCAACAGAAAGCAAAGGGTAGTCATAAACGGTAAGGCATCTAAATGGACCAATGTAAGTAGCGGGGTACCCCAGGGATCGGTACTAGGACCAATTCTCTTTCTAATTTACATCAACGACATAGATGAGGGTCTCACCTGCACAATCTCAAAATTTGCTGACGATACAAAAATTGCAAATAGCGTACTCTCAAAAGAACAAGTTGACGATATGCAACACAATCTAGATAAATTGTCATGTTGGGCCCAAATTTGGCAAATGAGTTTCAATGCGGATAAATGTAAAGTACTACATGTCGGATACCTAAATGAGAAAGCAAACTATTCGATGAATGGCACTCAGCTTAAGAATGTAAACAGAGAAACTGATCTGGGAGTAACAATATCGAGTAACCTAAAACCGAGTCAACAATGTTCAGAAGTTGTTAAGAAGGCAAACAAAATAATTGGCTTTATAGGCAGGTCATTTGAGCATAAATCCAAAGAAGTTATCCTAACCCTTTACAATTCCTTAGTCCGCCCTCTTCTGGAATACTGCGTTCAATCCTGGTGCCCTTATTACCAAAAAGATATAAACAAGCTAGAACGAGTTCAACGTAGAGTTACCAAAATGATACCTAGCCTAAAGAACAAACCATACGAAGAGCGTCTTAGAGAATTAAATCTATTTCCTTTAACCCAGCGCAGATTAAGAGGCGACTTAATTCAAGTGTTCAAAATCATCAAAGGCATCGACAATATGAACTGTAGTAAGTACTTCACTATCGACCAATCTAATTACACGCGGGGAAACGGTTGCAAAATTATTGGTAAATCTTTTAACTCGCACGAATCTAAGAATTTCTTCTTCAATCGAGTTGTCAACTTGTGGAATGGGCTTCCCCGAGACGTTATAGACTGCAGCAGCACCGTTGATTCATTTAAATTCCGCCTAGACAAATATCTCGCATCAAACCCGCGACTGACTGCGTTTGTAAATGAATAACTTTATCCTCCCCTCAGTTACTAACCCATATGTCCCCTACTAACTTCCTAGTCCTGCCACGTTAGTGGCAGGGCAGTAGTTCCCTTTCCAATGTTCCCTTACCCACTCTAAACCACTGTTTGGACACTTGATCCTCAGTGTTTTGGAGGACAAGCAACCTAGAAGGGTCACTAGACCTGTTGTTGCTTGATTTCCTTTGTACTCCTTTGTACTCTCTCTCTCTCTCTCTCTCTCTCGCTCGAGTTCTTTCGCTATCACTGAGCTTTAGTACATCTTTCATGCCCCCTTTATTAATCCCACTAACCCACTTGAACACGTCTATCATATCCCCTCTAACGAATGTAAGCCTATATATTTGTTCGACCTTTTTTTCATATGGAAGATTTCTAATATTATGGATCATTTTTGTCATTCTACGTTGTACTCTCTCCAAGGAATCTATGTCCATTTTGTAATAAGGACACCAAAATTGAACAGCATAATCCATATGGGGTCTCACTAATGACAAGTAAAGTTTTAAGGTAACATCAGCAGTTCTGTTACTCACACTCCTAGAGATGAACCCGAGAATCCTGTTTGCCTTGTTACGACCAGTTATACACTGTTTTCTAGGTTTCAAATCATTGCTAACAAACACACCTAAATCATTGCTAACAAACACACCTAAATCTTTCTCAGTCAGAGTTTTCTAATTCCATATTAGCTAGTTTATATTTAGCATTTGTATTCATCTTCCCTATTTTTAATACCTTGCATTTGTCAATGTTAAAATTCATCTGCCAATTTACTGACCATACGTGTAAGGTATCTAGATCCCTTTGGAGGCACTCTATGTCGCTATCTGAATCTATTTGAATCTATCTGAATCTATTTGAATCTATCTGAATCTATTTGAATCTATCTGAATCTATTTGAATATATTTGAATCTATCTGAATCTATTTTATTCCCCATTTGGTATCGTCTGCGAATGTACTTACCCTACTAGTTATATCATATTTTTTCACCCACCAACTTTACTTCTAAACTCAATTAATGAAATCAACAAATACATGTGGAACTCCAAGGACTCGAACCTAGGATACTCACACTGAAATTCCGCGCATTTATGCATTACGCTATCAAGATCGAATTATTTTTAGCATTGGATAGAGAGTGATGAAGTGTGTGTCTGAGCGAGTCTGAGGCGTCCCTGTGTAATCCCCAATCCCCCCCTCCCCCCCGATCTATATACCTGTTTGTCGGGAGGGGGAATGTGGGGAAGGAAAGGGGAGGGGGGGGGGGGACATCACTCACTGCCAGTCAATGAGATAATGAACTGAGGGGGCCCCGGGGGGTCTTTTTATAATGGGCCAGTGTGTGTGTGTGTGTGTGGATTAATATGGGGTTGGGGGGTGCTTATATAATGGGTCGGTGGGTGGGTGTGGATTTATATAGGGAGGGGGCCAAGATTTTACTCTTCTCTATCTATCTATCTGTCTTTATCTACCTATCTATCTATCTATATAATGGAAGGGTGTCTGGATTAATATGGGATGGGGGGGGGGGGTTGGAGGGGGAGTTAATATTTTCCTTTTCTCTTGTTATCTATCTATCTACCTATCTATCTATATTTTTTCTATCTATCTATTTGTCTATCTATCTCTATTTGCCTATCTCTCTCTCTCTCTCTCTCTCTCTCTCTCTCTCTCTCTCTCTCTCTCTCTCTCTCTCTCTCTCTCTCTCTCTCTCTCACACACACACACATATTACACACATGTTTCGAATCTTTTTCTATTATCTGGCGTAGTCCCTGTTTTGGTTTGCCTATTTTACAAGTTTTACATTATAATTACAGAGGTTAAGGGAGCCCACCTCGCTTTTTCCTCTTTCTCTCCCTCTCGCTTTGGCTTGTATCCATTCGGCCCCATTCAGCCTACTGTTTTAAGACGTTTACCCCCACCCAGGTATCAATATTTTGCTGGCGAGCAGCAGCGAGCTAGCATATATATATATATATTTTTTTTTTTTACAGCAAGCTAAATTTGTACATTTTTCGATAGAAAAATGTCTCCGGCGAAGCCGGATTTCTCCATACAATGCTGGCTCGCTATCGCTCGCCAGGAAGAAATCGACACCTGGATGGGATTAAACGTCTTAAAACAGTTGGCTAAATGGGGCCGAATGGATACAAGCCAGAGAAAGAGAGGAAAGGAGAGACAGATAAAACAAAACAAGTGACCCCCATTAAGGTTCATAATGTCTGGCCTACCTACTTGAAACCGAGTATAGTTCAAAAGCGACCACCAGGAGTTGAAATCTTGGTAGGGAGAATTATCTGAGTTGCTACCCAAAACTCTATCAACCCCAGAAATCTTTTCTTCATTGTATGACTTAAATTGCTTCAAACTCCGTGTGTCCAGGCATTTTGGATCGAACGTTCCTTGATAATGGCCCTGTCACTCTTTCAACTCTGGGGGAGGCACTCGTCACAGCCAGTTTCTCCTTTTGTCTCCCTCATCCACATAACAAAAAAATATATATAGGCTACTGTATACTGTATATACAGTATATCTATATGTATATATATATATATATATATATACTGTATATATAATCATGTGATACCTACCTCAATTCATCAATATTAACCCTTTCTGTACCGGCAACATATTTTTTCTTCTTTTATTCTAGCTAGATTTGCATGATTTTGTGCAGTTTAAAAAGAATCTGTAGTTGTAAAAAGGGTTAAGTGATAGACATTGAATCCTGTTAATTGCTGGAGGCCCTTTCTAAGCTACATGGAATCGTCTAATTGTAGCCAGAATAAAGTTAAAAGGATGGCACCGGTACTGAAAGGATTGATTAACTCTATCACTGTGGGGGTTTAGCCCTAAGTTACCTTCATTCCCTGCACATATCCATGCATAAACAAGAGCCAGAACGTTATACAATGATTTATCCGTGAAAATACAGTAATAGAATTTTCCAATGACACCTGAATCACCTCTGTACGACATCTAGTTGTCTCGCAACGATCTTGCAAAGATCAGCCAAAATCGCTAAAAATTAGCGATTTTGAGATGTTTTCGCGATGTGCAATGATGCGGGAGACGTCACTCTCTCTTACGTCAGTGCCAACCCAGCGATGGTGGGCGATGGACAAAGGGGTCCCTCGTTGCCTGCACTTGCTTGTCTCACTTCCAGGACACATAATAAGCGGATTTGGGTGGCTATCTGGTAACGGGCACCGCCGGGAAGGGGTTAAGGTTAAACACAATCAAACACAAATGGGGCTAAACTCGAGGGAGAAGGGGGTCCAGAACAACCAACCATCTCCCCTGAAGGTTAAACACAATCAAACACAAATACAGTATCTTGCCATTTTATTAACCAACATTTCCGAGCTGTATCTATCGTGGCCTTCGAAAACAATAACTGGAAATATAACCCCTTGGAAATAGACGCCTCAGAGAAGCCAACCTCTATATCTTGCTCTGATTGACCTCTATCTCTGCAGTACAAATTATTATAATATTTCATGTCCATTATGACTCGAGGGACTGGGGTTCTCGAAAAGGGGCTCCAGTCCTGCCGTTATTCTTGACTTACAGTGTGCTGGCTTAATAATCCAATAGGGTTGATAGCCTCTGAAGTCCTATTTTGTATCCCCGTTATCTCTTTAGTACAAATAATTATAGTCTTTATGGGAGCCCACCTCGCTTTTTGTCTCTTCTCTCCCTCTCTCTTTGGCTTGTATCCATTCGGCCCCATTCAGCCTACTGTTTTAAGCCGTTTAGCCCCATCCAGGTGTCAATATTTTCCTGGTGAGCGGTAGCGAACCAGCATATATATATTTTTTTGAGAGAGAGCAAGCTAAATTTGTAAATTTTTCGATAGAAAAATGTCTTCGGCGAAGCCGGATTTATCCATACAATGTTGGCTCGCTATCGCTCGCCAGGAAGATATCGACACCTGGATGTGGATAAACGTCTTAAAACAGTTGGCTGAATGGGGCCGAATGGATTCAAGCCAGGGAAAGAGAGAAAAGGAGAAAAAAAAAAACGGTGACCCCCCTTAAGTAAATTAGTCGATGTCTAAATTAAGCAGTTAGTTACCGGTAGTTAAAATAGGACTTCAGAGACTATCAACCCTATTGGATTATTAAGCCAGCACACTGTAAGTCAAGAATAACGGCAGGACTGGAGCCTCGAGCTGCGAAAACTCCAGTCCCTTGTAAAATAAGCACGTGAATTATGTTGTTTAGAGTTTAGATAGACACTGAGGAATTATAATAGATTGGATATAATTATTTTGTATTGTTCTTTATGTGTGTATTATTTCAAAGTGTTCACCACGCGATTATTTTGTATTTATATGATAATTACTATAATCATGATTATTAAAATTATGATTATTATTATATTATTTCAGATTATGCCGCACGCGATTAATTTATTTTCATATAATAATTACTATAACCATGATTATTAAAATTAGTATTATTATTATCAAGTAGTTCATTGCCCACTATGCCAGGAATAGGCTTATATCACATTACAATTAGACATAGGCTACTGATTAATTTAATTAGACATAGGCTACTGATTAATTTAATTAGACATAGGCTACTGATTAATTTAATTTATTTATCTCGCTCCCAACACCAAATGTCCCAGACATTTTGGCTCGAATGTTCCTTGATTTTGGCCCTGTCACTCTTTTAATGCTGGGGGAGGCACTCGTCACAGGCAGTTTTGCCTTTTGTCTCCCTCATCCACATAGGAAAAAAAAATACCAAAGAAATTAATGAAAGGATATGATCCACCCTGGATTCGAAATAGGTGTGTAGCCTAATATTTAATGTGAGAGAGAGAGAGAGAGAGAGAGAGACAGGCAGAGAGTTAGGGGAGGGGTAGTGTAAAGGGAGAGGGGTTGTAGGTATCAGACGTAACCAAAGAAAACGGATCGGCTTAGAGGTAGACCTAATATAAACAATATCCCCTGGAGACCTAGACCCGATAATACACGACCCAAAGATTACTCCTGAAAGGAAGGCCAAGACAAAACGGCCCCCCACTGACTTGAATAGAGGCAAAGAGCTAGAGAGGTGACTAGGAGGGAAGGGAATAGACTTACTAGGCAAAGAAATAGTAATATATCTAGGATTACGGTACATATAATTAAGTAACACCCCGTTCTTAACATTAAGGGGAGGTATTTAGTTTGTTCCCTAGACCTCCATCAAGCTTAAAATTACACCCCCTTGAGTCCCTTTGTAGATAAATTTATACATTTTTCGGTAGAAAAATTTCCCGGCCGAAGGCCGGTTCCTCTTAAATTACAGGCTCGCTATCGCTCGCCAGGATAAAATCGACACCTGAATTGCACGAAAGGTCTTAATATGGGGTGAAAGTTCTTAAAATCGCTAAACTAATGGGGCAAACTTTTTATAATATCAAAAGCAATGGGGCTAAACATGAGGGAGAAAGGGGCCAAGAAAAAAATCCCTCAAGTGGAGATCTCCCCTTAACCCGTACATTACCAGTGACGTCTTTTTAACTTTATTCTGGCTACTGTTAGATAGTTATATTCAGTTTACAAAGGGCCTCCAGCAATTAAAAGGCTTCGAACTATCTCACTTAACCCTTTTTACTACCACAGATCCTTCTTAAACTGCAAAACCATCGTCTAAATATAGCTAGAATATAACTACAAAGACGTCACCGGTACAGAAGGGGTTAACCACCAACTGCCAACCCCAATGTACTTGAATAGACTATTGAAAGCATATGGTCCTCCCGGGATTCGAACTCGGGACACCACACCCAGAACATAAGCATTTACAAAATTTAAATAGGCCTTTCAATATATTATGTACTAAATTTTGGGAAAACGTTAGATATTTAGAATGTCGATGGCATAAGATAGACTTAATCAATATAATAACATGATAAATAAAATGATAATGATAAATTGATGTGCGCTTTTTGCCTAATTGAATGAAAACTGCATACCAAACGCTGGTATGTTAGTAATCATAGTGACTTAGAAACAGTGAAGTGTGGTTGGGATAATAATAATTAATAATAATAATAATAATAATAATAATAATAATACACATTGGGTACTTGGATTTAGAAGCAAAAAAACATCAGAATATACTATTTTCCAGTTAGCATTTATTATCTTACCATGGCTATTTACCGATAATACAAAGAGAGAAAGATGAATTAGTGTTTAACCCTTTGATTACAGACGCCGGTTTTTTTTTATTTGGTTTCAGCTGTATTTAGACGATTTTGTGAAGCTTGAGAAGGATGTGTGGCAGCTTAAAGGATGAATCGATAGAGTCTGTAGCCTTTTGATTGATAGATTTTATGAAGCTTGAGAAGGATGTATGGCAGCTTAAAGGATGAATCGATAGAGTCTGTAGCCTTTTGATTGATAGATTTTATGAAGCTTGAGAAGGATGTGTGGCAGCTTAAAGGATGAATCGATAGAGTCTAGCCTTTTGATTGATAAATTATATGAAGCTTGAGAAGGATGTGTGGCAGCTAAAAGGACGAATCGATAGAGTCTGTAGCCTTTTGAATCATAGAGTTCCTTCCTAAGCTGAATAAAATCGTCAAACAGCACCCAGAATACCATGGAAATGTCGTCGCCGGTACAGAAGGGGTTAAGAGTCATAAATGTAGCCGTCTTTGCTATGCTGATTATCGGATGGTGCAGATATATGCGGATACAGAGAAGGACTTGGGTTCTGAGAGACTCCAATATCATACAATTTTTCATTAAGGGGACTGTGGCTCTTTTTTGGGGTCTATTTATTTATATATTCATATATTTTTAGTTTCCTCCCTAGACCTCCATCAAACTTTAAAAAAAACATCCATTACATCCCCCCTCTAGATTAAATTGTACATTTTTCGGTAGGAAAATGTCCCGACCAAAGGCCGGTTCTTTCAATATTGCAGAACGTCGTAAAATCTGAAAACTAATGGGGCTAATCATGAGGGAGAAAGTGGTCCAGAAAAAAATCCCTCAAGTGGATATCTCCCCCTTTAAAATGCCTGATTCAAGAAAAGTTTGACGTGCGGCTGATCGGATGGCTGATCGGAATGGCGTAGATATATGCGGATTTAAGCAGATTTAAGTGGATTTAGGTGGACTTATTGCGAGGTGGCTTGACTCTTCCTGACGGGCATCCACCATGGTCCGTGGAGAGGGAGGGTGGAGGGGGAGTCGCGGTCCTCCCCTCCTCTGGCTAGAATGGACTCACCCGCACCGCCGCTCTTCAGTTCACAGCTGGCTACTCGGGCGGCCTCACTCTGTAATAATAATAATAATAATAATAATAATAATAATATCCTCTCTAGATTTCACACAAATTGAGACAGCATGGCGAACTAATGGGTATATGTGGGCTATTACGTGGAATGAACTAAACGGTATACGTGGGATAGCCTATGGATGAGATGAGATATGGTGAGATGGATGTGTGGGGCCAGGCTGCAGGATAGAATAACATGATGAACTGAGGAGACGTTTAAGTATAAAGAGTATTGGCGAGGTGATGTGTACAAGTAGACTGGGATGGTATGGACATGTGGAGAGAATGGATGAACAAAATTGGGTGAAAAAATGCAGGTCTGTGATTGTGGAGGGAGCTGCACCAAGGGGTGGACCGAGGAAGATCTGGGATCGGACTATGCGTGGCGATCTCAAATCCAAAAACTTGATAAGTGAAGCAGCCCTTAACAGGGTTGCCTGGAACGCCGCCATTAGGACAAGAGTCTGAAACTGCACGTATGTGTGAAGCACTCGGTCTTAAAATTGTATGTACTGTATGTATGTATGTGGAATGAACTAAAGGGTGTATGTGGAATGAACTAAAGGGTGTATGTGGAATGAACTAAAGGGTATAGCCTATGTGGGATGTTATGTGCAATGAATTAAAGGGTATATGTGGATTATTATGTGGAATTAAACCCTACCTCGATAAGCTTAACCAGAAGACCGTAGACGTATGTAAGATCCGCAGCGCAGTCCACGGCTCCCCCCTCACCCCCAGCCAGGGACAGGGGGGTGTCGTTAAGGGGGGTGAGGGGTGACCTCTTACCCATAGAACCCCCGGCGCCCCATCCTCGGTTCCAGTGGATCTGTGGGGTCAAAGATCAAAGGTTAATGTACAATAGAGGTTTAGACACAGTTAAGGGGGGATGGGCCTAACGATTTTGTTATGATTAGGAAGGGTATATGGAATCCGGAGGGTTGATGTTGTTGTAGTTCCTCAGACTGTCTGGCCGAACAGTCCCAAGTCTGGTTGACTGAAGCTGCGCCAGATACTCGGGCCCCTGAAGGGGCCCGGGTGAGATAAGATCTGTCTCTGAGAGGGCAGCGGGGGAGGGGATCATCAGCCCATGGGCTTGCACCCCCGGGTCAATTATGCCCCCACCGTCCGCAGCCCTCCTTGCAGTGCCACCCAATCGGGCGATCTCGCCAGCATCTAGAAGGAAAAGTGGTACAGGAAAAGAGACAGATGGAAACGGCTAAGCTTGGGTAGAGGATGCCAAACCTCACTCTGGATAGGACCAGACCTCACCCTAGTTAATTGAGATAGTCTTTACCCATATAATGCCCATAAAAATAATTCCTAAATTGTATCAAATCGTCTATTGATAGCCAGAATAAACTCAAAATGCGTCATAATCTTTCAATGGGTTAAAATTACAATAATGTAATCATATTAATTTGTATTTACTGTGAGCTATATATATTAAATATCTTTGTGCTCTTTACTACTTGGGCACACACACACACACACACACACACACACACACACACACACACACACACAGACCTATATACTGTATAATTATATAAACAGGCTACATATTCCACTAAATCTGTACCGGTGTAGAAAATTATAATTATATAGTGGCCACAAAAATCCCGAGATTAATGTCATATATAGTGATAAAGACCCTATAATAACAAAGATCGGCCAACCTCCGCCATTTTGGAACCCACTGATTTTTTATTTTATTTTATTTTTTTTCCCTCTCTTGACACTCAAATATACCGCTGAGCTCTGGAACTCTCCCTGAATCCATCTTTCCCTCATCCTATGACTTAAATTGTTTCAAACTCCATGTGTCCAGACATTTTGGCCCTGTTACTCTTTTAACTCTGGGAGAGGCACTCGTCACAGGCAGTTTTGTCTTTTGTCTCCCTCATCCACATAGAAAAAAAACATACTGCCAACTGTACATTATATTTCCATGTACAAGATCACGGAGAGCAACAGAACTTATGTGGGCATCTGTACATTAAGGGGAGGTATTTAGTTTGTTCCCTAGACCTCCATCAAGCTTAAAATTACACCCCCTTGAGTCCCTTTCAAGATAAATTTGTACATTTTCGGTAGAAAAATTTCCCGGCCGAAGGCCGGTTCCTCTTAAATTACAGGATCGCTTTCGCTCGCCAGGATAAAATCGACACCTGAATGGCACGAAAGGTCTTCATATGGGGTGAAAGTTCTTAAAATCGCTAAACTAATGGGGCAAACGTTTTACAATATCAAAAGCAATGGGGCTAAACATGAGGGAGAAAGGGGTCAAGAAAAAAATCCCTCAAGTGGAGATCTCCCCTTAATTAACACCCCGTTCTTAACATTAATCATCCATTACAAACCCCAATGCACTTGAATAAACTAATGAAAGCATATGGTCCACCCGGGATTCCAACTCGGGACACCACATCCAGAACATAAGCATCTAAACCATTACACCACCAACACAATTAATCACATATAATATCTTTAATGTTTTAAATTAACCCTCTCCGACATATGACGCGATTTTGAGCCTATTAGGGATACTTTAAAGCCTTTGTTACCATCAAGGGTATTTAGAAACCTTTAGTTTAGTTACTTCAACCTCTGCAGTTGTCTTTGAGTTAGCTGTGTTGAGCCTATTGGGGATACTTTAAAGCCTTTGTTACCATCAGGGGTGTTTAGAAACCTTTAGTTTAGTTACTTCAACCTCTGCAGTTGTCTTTGAGTTAGCTGTGTTGAGCCTATTGGGGATACTTTAAAGCCTTTGTTACCATCAGGGGTATTTAGAAACCTTTAGTTTAGTTACTTCAACCTCTGCAGTTGTCTTTGAGTTAGCTGTGTTGAGCCTATTGGGGATACTTTAAAGCCTTTGTTACCATCAGGGGTATTTAGAAACCTTTAGTTTAGTTACTTCAACCTCTGCAGTTGTCTTTGAGTTAGCTGTGTTGAGCCTATTGGGGATACTTTAAAGCCTTTGTTACCATCAGGGGTATTTAGAAACCTTTAGTTTAGTTACTTCAACCTCTGCAGTTGTCTTTGAGTTAGCTGTGTTGAGCCTATTGGGGATACTTTAAAGCCTTTGTTACCATCAGGGGTATTTAGAAACCTTTAGTTTAGTTACTTCAACCTCTGCAGTTGTCTTTGAGTTAGCTGTGTTGAGCCTATTGGGGGTACTTTAAAACCTTTGTTACCATCAGGGGTATTTAGAAACCTTTAGTTTAGTTACTTCAACCTCTGCAGTTGTCTTTGAGTTAGCTGTGTTGAGCCTATTGGGGATACTTTAAAGCCTTTGTTACCATCAGGGGTATTTAGAAACCTTTAGTTTAGTTACTTCAACCTCTGCAGTTGTCTTTGAGTTAGCTGTGTTGAGCCTATTGGGGATACTTAAAAACCTTTGTTACCATCAGGGGTATTTAGAAACCTTTAGTTTAGTTACTTCAACCTCTGCAGTTGTCTTTGAGTTAGCTGTGTTGAGCCTATTAGGGATACTTTAAAGCCTTTTTTACCATCAGGGGTATTTAGAAACCTTTAGTTTAGTTACTTCAACCTCTGCAGTTGTCTTTGAGTTAGCTGTGGGCAGAAAACTAATTTTGGAGTGGTAATTATAAGAGTGAGAGAACTCTATTTCTTATTGCTAATCTGGCAACCTCTGCGTCATATGTGCGTGAAAGGGTTAATGTGGAGTGTTAAGCTTCAGGTCTATTCAGTATTAATTATAACAGTTACCGTAAAATACTTGAAATGAACATGTTTTTACCACTTAGATATAGCCTAAAGCCATTGTTGTTTAATTAAGTTTATTAGGTTTAACTGTGGGTCTCTCTCTCTCTCTCTCTCTCTCTCTCTCTCTCTCGGTATTTTGCTCTGATATAATTGTTTTCCAATATTTTGTCAATCTTTTTCTCTCTCTCTATCTATCTATCTATGTATCTATCGATCTACCTCTATATCTCTTTCACGCAGCCACTCTCTGTCACATACCGTACTCTCTCTCTCTCTCTCTCTCCACCCTCTCTCACTCGCACACCCTCACTCTCACTCTCTTTCACACACACACACACACACACACACACTCACACCCTCTCTCCCCCCCCCCCCCCCCCTCTCATTCTCTCACTCTCTCTCACAGCCATCTCACCTTACCCCTCTCCCACCAATGTGTTTACAGCTTGGCGACCAAACACTCTATAATATTTTCATGGAAGTCTCTCTCTCATCTCTCATCTCATCTCTCTCCGGGGCCTTAGATCTTATACTGATTATCTTCTCCCAAGGGGCCGAGGAGATGGGGGGGGGGGTAAAGGTAGAGAGAGAGAGAGGGAGAGAGAGTGTGTATGTGAGAGTGAGTGACTGTGTGAAAGAGATATATAGATAGATAGATAGATAGATAGATAGATAGATAGATAGATAGAGAGGGTTGAAGGATAAGATATATAGACGAATAGAGAGTCAACAATTTAGTAAACAAACTAAGAATTGAGAGAGAGAGAGAGAGAGAGGGGGGCCCTAATTTAACCTGATCAGAAGGAAGATAGGACATATTTTCTGGTATAAAGTCTAGGGGTTGTCAACATACAATATCAAAGACCGTATTATCATAACTAAGTCTGTGATAGCCACGAACCTTATTATGTGTACACTCGCTCACATACATATACATACACATCCCCACCCCCCCACCCCACACACACAGCCCCGCCCCCATACACACACACACACACAGGCACGCCCCCCCCCCCCCCTCCCATACACACACGCTCACATATGCACACATAGCCCCACACACCCACAGCTCCCCCCATACAGACACACACTCACATTAACACACACAGGCACGCCCCCCCTCCCCATACACACACGCTCACATAGGCACACATAGCCCCACACACACACAGCCCCCCCCATACAGACACACACACACACAGGCACGCCCCCCCCCCCCCCCCCCCCCCATGCACACACGTTCACATATGCACACATAGCCCCACACACACAGCTCCCCCCATACAGACACACACACACATTAACACACACAAACACACCCCTACACACACACATTATACTATATAGGCCTACATGTACAGTATATACAATATGTATATATGAAGCTTAGATTGCCAAGAGGAAGCTCCATTGCAGAAGTATATACAGTATATTGAAGTGGTAGAGGTCCTTCCTAAGCCGACTAAAATCGTCTAATAGTTGCCAGAATATAATGAAAAGGACGTCACCGGTACTGAATGGGGTTAATTAAAAGATGAAGGTGTAAGGTATGATGTTATTTCCCATGCTCTCGCTCGCGCCCTCTCTCTCTCTCTCTCTCTCTCTCTCTCTCTCTCTCTCTCTCTCCTCTTACTCTTACTCACTCTCTCTCTCTCTCTCTCCTCACCCTTACTCATTGTCACTCTCTCTCTCACTCACTCACTCTCACTCTCACTCTCTCTCTCTCTCTCTCTCTCTCTCTCTCTCTCAATTAAAGGGGGAATGGTTGGTGTTTTTTCTGGGCCCCCTTCTCCCTCGTGTTTAGCCCCAATAGTTTTGATATTTTTAGACGTTCGGCCCATTAGTTTGGCGATTTTAACACCTTTCGCCCCATTTCGCTGTGACCAATGTCAAGACCTTTTGTGCCATTTAGGTGTCGAATTTATCCAGGCGAGCGAGAGCGAGCCTGTAAGTTTAAGAGGAACCGACCATACCGAAAAATGTACACATCTATCTTGAAGGGGGGGGGGGGGGGGGGGGGTAGAGGTATTTTTTAAGCTTGATGGAGTTATAGCACGGAAACTAAGAAATAAATGCATAAAGAGACCAATCAAAACTAACCCATAACCCCTTCATTTAGTTCCTCTTTGCTTGTCTTGATTATATATTATACATACCCCCTTCCTCCCCCACCCCTATATCTCCACATACCCCCTCCCTCCCCCACCCACCCACCCCACACCCCCATATCTCCCCCTTCCCCCTCCCCCCCCCCCTTTGACCTAAGTGACCTGTGTGACCTACCTGTGCTGGTGCCGGGGTGAGAGTCAGTGCCAGGGTCACCAACAGTAGTGCCACCACCCTCACGTTGACCTCGCCTGACCTCATCATCTGGAAAACAACAAAAACAACAAGGTCCACATTATATTATGGAAAGATAAAGATCGATATTTTAGTATGGAAAGAACAAGAAGATTGATATATAATTGAGGGGGTCACCGGCTTTTTTTAATCTTTCTCTCCTTTTCTCTCTTTCTCTGGCGTATATCCATTCGGCCCCATTCAGCCAACTGTTTTAAGACGTTTATCCCCATCCAGGTGTCGATTTCAAGCCAGCATTGTATGGAGAAATCCGGCTTCGCCGGAGAAATTTTTCTATCGAAAAATGTACAAATTTAGCTTGCTGTCAAAACAAAAATTGTATGCTGGCTCGCTACCGCTCGCCAGGAAAATATTGACACCTGGATGGGGGTAAACGTCTTAAAACAGTAGGCTGAATAGGGCCGAATGGATACAAGCCAAAGAGAGAGGAAAAGAAAGAGAAACAAAGCGAGGTGGGCTCCCTTAAGGAAAGAAGATCAATATTGTATTATACAGACTAATAACACATAACAAAATCACTCCAACAGCTTCCTCTCTCTCTCTCCAACACCCCTTCTTCCCTCTCTACACTCTACAGACTAATAACACACATAACAAAGCCACTCCAACAGCTTCCTCTCTCTCCAACACCCGTTCTCCCCTCTCTACACTCTACAGACTAATAACACATAACAAAGCCACTCCAACAGCTTCCTCTCTCTCTCTCTCCAACACCCGTTCTCCCCTCTCTACAGACTAATAACACACATAACAAAGCCACTCCAACAGCTTCCTCTCTCTCCAACACCACTTCTCCCCTCTCTACACTCTACAGACTAATAACACACATAACAAAGCCACTCCAACAGCTTCCTCTCTCTCTCTCTCCAACACCCGTTCTCCCCTCTCTACACTCTACAGACTAATAACACACATAACAAAGCCACTCCAACAGCTTCCTCTCTCTCCAACACCACTTCTCCCCTCTCTACACTCTACAGACTAATAACACACATAACAAAGCCACTCCAACAGCTTCCCCTCTCTCCAACACCCCTTCTATCCTCTCTACACTCTTCAGAAAAATAGGAAAAGTAGAATGTAGGTACGAGGTGCCGTTTTAAGGGGAGATCTCCACTTGACGGATCTTTTTCTTGACCCCTTTCTCCCTCATGTTTAGCCCCATTGCTTTTGATATTATAAAACGTTTGCCCCATTAGTTTAGCGATTTTAAGAACTTTCACCCCATATTAAGACCTTTCGTGCCATTCAGGTGTCGATTTTATCCTGGCGAGCGATAGCGAGCCTGTAATTTAAGAGGAACCGGCCTTCGGCCGGGACATTTTTCTACCGAAAAATGTACAAATTTATCTTGAAAGGGGGTCAAGGGGGTGTAATTTCAAGCTTGATGGAAGTCTAGGAAACACACTAAAAAAAAAAAACTTAAAGACTTATCCCTCAATGCCTTCACCTGACCTGACTGGGGAACACCTCGACGACGTATTATGCAAATAAATGGGGCGAATCGTCGTAATCTCGCCAAACTAATGAGCCGAACGTCTTAGCATATGAAAACTAATGGGGCTAATTAACATGAGGGAGAAGTGGGGCCAGGAAAATTAACCATCTCCCCTTAAGGGGGGTGACCTGTTTTTGTTCTGTCCTTTTCTGTCTTTCTCTGGCTTGTATCCATTTGGCCCCATTCAGCCTACTGTTTTAAGACGCTTATCCCCATCCAGGTGTCAATTTTTTACTAGTGAGCGGTAGCGAGCCAGCATATTTTTTATTTTTGTTAGACAGCAGGCTAAATTTGTACATTTTTCGATAGAAAAATGTCTCCGGCGAAGCCGGATTTCTTCATATAATGCTGGCTCGCTATCGCTCGCCAGGGAAAAATAGACACCTAGATGGGGATAAACGTCTTAAAATAGTTGGCTGAAAGGGGCCGAATGGATACAAGCCAGAGAAAGAGAGAAAAGGACAGAAATTACAAAAAGCAGGTCACCCCCCTTAAGCTAGATTAAGTTGCAGTATTTTGAAGTAAGTGGAGGATATACAGACAGAGATGGGTTAGTGGCGTAATCTGCCATTGAACAATTAATAAATAACTAATAAATGAGAGAGAGAGAGAGAGAGAGAAAGAGAGAGAGGCAGATTAAAGTTAGTTCTAAGATGTGAGATATGTCGAGAAGAGTGAGCAGTGGTGTGAACTGAGGGGAGATGAAAGTAAGAGAGTGTGTGTGTCTATGCGAGTGTATATATATATATATGTATATATACTGTATGTACTGTATATATACTATATATATGTATATATATGAGTGTGTGAGAGTGAGAGTATATGTAAATGTGTGCGTATGTGTGTGTGTATGGATTCTTATGTATGTATGTGGTTGTGTATGTATGGGTGAATGTGTGTTCTTACTGTATGTGTGTGTATGGTCCCTTAGTGTGTGTCGCGTATATATGTGTATGTACTCCTCCACAAACCATTATACAGACAACAAATCATACACGTTGATACAAACACCATTTTTCAACAAACCACTTCAGGATTAATTTATATTTTGACGTAATACCGGTATCTCATATACGACGAGGTGAAATTATACCTCTATTGTATATATAGTAATTATGTGATGCAGTTTTTGTGTTGATTTTGTTGTTGTGTTTTAATTAAGGGGAGAAAATTCCTTTATAATTGTTGTTATTACTAATATTAATTTATTTTATGTATTTATTATATATATCTCGGCTTCCTCCCTAGACCTCCATCAAGATTAAAATACCCCAAGATATGAGTCCGAGATAAAATTGTGCATATTTTGGTAGGAAAATAATGCCCTGGCCAAATGCCGGTCCATCTTAAGTTGCAGGCTCGTTATCGCTCGCCAGGGAAAACAAATCGATACCTAAATGGCACGAAAGGTGTTAACATTGAAGACGATATGGGGCGAAAGGTCTTAAAATCGCCAAAAGAATGGGATGAACGTCTTTAAATTATCAAAACTAATAGGGCTAAACATGAGGAAGAAGGCGGTGGTCCATAAAATAATACGCCTCTAAGCCTATTCATTTGCTTCGGGCGTATTTAGCGTATTTAGCGTAAGACAATGACTGAAAGAGTGTGTATAGTTTATTAAGGGGAGATCTCCACTTGAGTTTTTTTTTTCTTGACCCCTTTCTCCCTCATGTTTAGCCCCATTGCTTGTGAGATTTAAAGACGTTTGCCCCATTAGTTTGGCGATTTTAAGAACCCTCGCCCCATTTCTGTCAATTTTAAGACCATTCGTGCCATTTAGGTGTCGATTTTTTCCTGGCGAGCGATAGCGAGCCTGTAATTTAAGGGGAACCGGCCTTCGGTCGGGACATTTTTCTACCGAAAAATGTACAAATTTATCTTGAAAGGGGGTCAAGGGGGAGTAATTTTAAGCTTGATGGAAGTCTAGGGAATCAACTAAAAACCTCCACTTAAGAGTAAGACAATAACTAAAAGAGTTTATTAAGGGGGGTGACCTGCTTTTTCTCTCTGGGTTGTATCCATTCGGCCCCATTCGGCTTACTGTTTTAAGACATGTATCCCACACACATAAATATAGACACACACACACACACACATGACAAAACAGCTCCTTTCTTAACGGGGTGATACATGAAAGGCGTTCTTGATTTGGCCAATCTTTAACATTGCCATCACCGCTATAGATGTATTAAAGTTATACTATATATAGCAGTACACTATTTATATATATATTATATATATATATATATATATAAACAGTATATATATATTTATCTTCTCTCCCACTCGCTCTCTTTCTCTCTCTCTCTCTATATATATACAGTATATATATATATATATATATATATATATATATATATATATATATATATATATATATATATATATACTGTATATATTATATGTGAGTGAGGGAGACAAAGGGCAGAACTGCCTGTAGCGAGTGCCTCCCCCATAGTTGAAAGAGTGACATGGCCAATATCAAGGGACGTTCGAGCCAAAATGCCTGGACACACGGAGTTTGAAGCAATTTAAGTCATAGGAGGAGGGAAAAAAATATTCTAGGAGAGAGTTCCAGAGCTCAGTTATTGAATAAAAGAAAGACTGAGTTGGGTTGGAGAGTTGCACAGAGTAGGGGTGGGATTGTGTTGCAAGAAGGGTTCCACATACCATACGTAGAGGAGATGGTATACACTGGGAGAGCTCTTAGCACTGATTATTGTAGTAGCGATAGAATGGCGAGAGAGATGCAACATTGTGGCGAAGAGAGAGAGATTGCAGAGAGTTGGTGAGTGGACCGGAATTAATGATACAAAAGGCCTTCCTTTCTACTTTGTCTAGGAGTGCGGTGTGAGAGGATCCTCCCCACACACGTGAACAATACTCAATACAAGGACGCACTATGCCCCTGTACAGAGCAAGAAACTGTGCAGGGATAAAGAACCTCTTGAGGCAGTTGAGCACACCCAGCTTCTGGGAGGCTGCCTTAGCAAGACTGGTAATGTGGTCCTTCCAAGTGAGAGCAGAAGAAAAAGAGACACCAAGAATATTGAGAGAAGATGAAGGATTGATTTTTGTATTATTGAAGAATAAGGGATAGTCCTCTGGGAGTTCCGGACGGGTAGTAAGATGAAGAAATTGGGTTTTGGAAGCATTAAAGGCAACAAGGTTTTCTCTGCCCAATTGGAAATAGTAGTTAGATCAGAAGATAAGTGTTGTATGGCTTCATTACGTTTGTTTTTTAGGGATTGCTGGCTTGCGCGTTCTGGAAAACTAGTTGAGTAGTGTAAGGTAGAATCGTCTGCGTATGAATGGATGGGACTGGAGGTACAGTTGAGAAGATCATTTATGAAAATTAGAAAGAGAATAGGAGATAGGACAGAGCCCTGAGGAACACCGGAGTTGATAGGATGAGGAAGTGAGCGATGGCCGTCCACAACCACAGCTATGGAACGGCCGGAAAGGAAATTATAGACAAAGGCACGGATGGAGGGATAGAAACCGAAGGAGGGTAGTTTAGAAATTAAAGATTTGTGCCAGACTCTATCGAAGGCCTTTGATATGTCTAGTGCAGTAGAAAAGGTCTCACCAAAGTCCCGAAAGGAGGATTACCTAGAGTTAGTAAGATATGAAAGAAGATCACCAGGGGAGGTGTGGTGGAGTGGTCATGCCACTGGATTGGTAATCCAATGGACCCGGGTTCAAATCCCGATATGTCAATGGGAAGATATTATTGGGATTGAATTTGTGCTGTATATAGTATCAGTGCATTACCACAAAGCCCACCGAAATGCCAAAAAAATACCCTCATTGTTCCCTGATTAAATAACACTGTATGAATATTCCCATATTCAAAATATGTTACAGGGGGACAATGCCTAGTGAGTTCATTGCTCAATAGGTGGCATTCTGAGAGTGAGGGTCTGAGTCTGGAGGGTGAGACGGTGAAGCACTTGAGCGAAGCAACCAGCCGCTTCAGAGATGGAGCTGCTTCGAGCCATGATAGATGCTTCACATGTCTCACTCCCCAGACTGGAACAAGACCTCACGGGCTTCACCGTGTTGAGCGGTGGAATGTACAGGCTCTCAGCCTATGCCCGAGAGGGAGTAGTTGGAATATAGAACAAAAAAAAAAAAAAAAAAAAAAAGAGTGACCCTTAAGGAAGCCATGCTGGCGATTTGAGAGCAGATTATGAGAAGAGAAATGCATAAGAAATTTGGAAGCAAGAATAGTTTCAAAAACTTTAGAGGACATGAGATGAGAGCAATTGGACGATAGTTGGAGGGTTGAGAGTGGTCACCCTTCTTTGGGACAGGTTGAATGAGAGCAATTAAACTTCCAGCAAGAAGGGAAGACGGTAGAGGAGAGACAGGCGAAAGAGGTTGCCTAGGCAGGGGGTCAGCACAGAAGCACAGTTTTTTAGTACAACAGGAGGAACACCGTCCGGATCGTACGCCTTCTCAGTATTAACCCTTTCCCTGCGGGAGACGTTCCCGAACGCCATGGCAATTTACAGCAATTTACAGGCTTTTAAAGCCTCTTAAAGCCTGTAGAATCAAGTGCGAGGGAGCGGGAGCGCGACAGGCCACACGTCCTTATCTCAGTCGGGCAGCCGCGGCACTGAGGGCTCTGAGTCAGAGTCTCGCAAGATATACAGTGCTGCCAAAGGCAAATGTAGCGAGACATTAGTGAGAATTGCTAATTTTAGCGAATGTCTATGGTAGCACTACAGGTGAACCCCGCGAGCTACGAAGATCGTTTTGGTGTAATTTTGAAGCTATTATCTTCTAGTTTTTGGCTGAATAAATTTAATTTCATTCAGACACTTGCCTAATCAATCAGGAGTGCCTGAATGAATCCTAATGTGGCGGAAATAGGTGGAAATATGCCCACAGCGTAAGTGTTAAGCCCAGAGAGGGTAGAAATTACATCTTTAGAAGAGATTAGGATATTAGGCATAAGTAGGAGAGAGGGGGGTGGAGAGGAAGGAATAGCACCAGAATCATCCAAGGTGGAGTTTCTAGCAAAGGTTTGAGTGAAGAGTTCAGCTTTGTCAGAGGAAGAAGTGATGGTTGTGCCATCAGAGTGGAAAAGGGGAGGGAAAGACGAGGACGAAAAATTATTCGAGAGAGTTTTGGCTAGATGCCAGAAAGCTTGGGAAAAGCTAGAGTTGGATAGTTCAGTGCATTTATTATTGATGAAAGAGTGCTGGTTAAGTCGAAGAACAGATTTGGCTTGATTCCGGGCAGAAACATAGGAAGAATGAGATTCTTGAGTTTTAAGGCGTCGGTACGGTTTGAATGCTTCCTCCTTGTTGCGGACAGCAGTAGAACAAGCGTGAGTAAACCAAGATATATTTGCATAATACTGAGAGAAAGAAAATGGAATGTACGCTTCCATGCCCAAGAGGATTACCTCGGTAATGCGTTTAGCACTATCCGAGGGTCCTCGGCCGTGAAAGCACAAATCATTCCATGGGAAATCAAAGAGGTACTGCCAAAGAGCCTCCCAGTCGGCAGCGCCAAAGTACCACAAGCGCCGCCGACCAGGAGGATCGGGTCACTAGGGTGGCCGTACTGGAGAGATAGGATAGGTAACGAAGATAAGTTTATAGTCGGATTAGCCCAAAGGAGAGAAAAGATTGACAGTATAAGACGAAGGGTTAGAAATCAGAAACAAGCCAAGAATGTTAGGCCGATCTCCGAAGCGATCCGGGATACAGGTGGGTTACTGGACCAGCTGCCCTAGGTCGTTTAGGATAGAAAAGACGTAGGCTTGTTCACCAGCTGGGTCAGTAGTGTGAGAGGAGAGCCATTGGCGGTGGTGAACGTTGAAATCTCTTAAGATGGAGATTTCCGAAAAGGGTGAGATGGATAGAATGTGTTCCACTTTAGAGTTTGGATAGTCAAAGAATTTGGGAAAGTCGGAAGAGTTAGGGGAAAGATAGACAGCACAGAAATATATTAGTATGAGAATGACAGGATAGTTTGAGCCATACAGTTGAGAATTCAGAGAAGTCGAAATCGGGAACACGAAAGCAAGTGAGTTTGTAGTGGTGATAATAGTGATGGTTGATTAAAAAAAAAAAAATCAAAGAGCAAAAAGCTCTAACTAACCAATCAACTAACTCCATACTTCCAAAACCAACTGACCTGTAATTGGTGGTAGTGGTGGTGGTGATAGTTGTGGTTGTGGTGGTGGTTGAGGTGGTAGTGGGTGGGAGATATCCAGAGCAAGGGTTTATATAGGAGTTGGGTGCTGCGTGTGTGTGTGTGTGTGTTTGTGTATCCCTTCCCCTCTCCATATTCTCTCTCTCACACTCTCTCTCTCTCTCTCTCTCTCTCTCTCTCTCTCTCTCTCTCTCATTGGTGTCATTTTATTCTATTATTGTTTTCTCTAGTTTAATGTCATCCTCAGTTTTAATTTTGTATAGTATTATTATACAAAAATCTTTAACATTATTTCCAGTATGCTCACTCTCTCTCTCTCTCTCTCTCCGCCCACCTGCGCGCTTTGAAGACTCCTGTCACTCTTTCTAACACATACACACACACACACACACACACAACATACCCTTCTTGTGTGTGTGTGTGGGTGCTTGTGTGTGCAGGAATTTATGTGTGCGTGTGTAGGAATGTACAGGTATGTGTGTGTGTGTGTGTGTGTGTGTGCATGTACAGATATGTGTGCGTTTGGGTGCGTAAAGGAGTTTGTGTATGTGTGTGTGTGTGGGGGGGGGGGGTAATGTTCAGGTATATATGATTGTATATACAGGTATGTGGATGGGAATGTATGTATGTGTGTGTGTGTGTGTGTATATGTTACTCAGTTACTTGTTCGTCAAGGGGAATCCACGCAATGCGAGCTAAGCTCATTATTATCGCGCCTCCTTAACTGGGAATGTATTGCGTGAAATGCATGTTAAGTGTTTTATGTACTGTTGGAATGGCTGTGGATGTGTGTGTAGTCTGTATTTTAGCCAATTGGCGACATCGGCAACGAAGGCTTAGGGTGGATCTGTATGGTACCATTCTCACTATAGACGGTACCGTCTCGCCCGAAGGCTTAGGCAGCCATCAGCTTAGGTGAACCATATGATACCCATCTCGCCTTGTACCATTTTTGCCAACCCCAGATGGGACGTCACAACGTCGTCCACTTATTCCAGGTACCTATTTACAGCTAGGTGAACTGAGGCTAACACATGAAAGGAGACAAGCCCAATTTGTCTCCGCCCGGCCGGGGATTGAACCCCCGACCCCTCGTGTGTGAGACGAGAGCTCTACCTACTAGGCTACGGGCTGTGTGTGTGTGTGTGTGTGTGTGTGTGTGTGTGTTATAGTTATTTACATGACACATTGGCTAACACTAACTAAACAAACTCCCTCCATGCCACCTATCAATTGTGCGTGTTGTGCCATATTTACCCATTGTTTTCCTTGCTCTGAGATAAATTGTGATATATATGAGTAATTTATAATAAAAAATTGATAAATACTTTCAATATATCACAATCTTCCCTTGGCAATGCTTAAGGGGAGGTATTTAGTGTGTTCCCTAGACCTCCATCAAGCTTAAAATTACACCCCCTCGAGTCCCTTTCAAGATAAATTTGTACATTTTTCGATAGAAAAATGTCCCGGCCAAAGGCCGGTTCCTCTTAAATTACAGGCTCGCTATCGCTCGCCAGGATAAAATCGACACCTGAATTGCATGAAAGTCTTAATATGGGGTGAAAGTTCTTAAAATCGCTAAACTAATGGGGCAAACGTTTAATAATATCAAAAGCAATGGGGCTAAACATGAGGGAGAAAGGGGTCAAGAAAAACATTCCTCAAGTGGAGATCTCCCCTTAAGCTTGATGGAGGTCTAGCGAGGAAACTCCAGAATAAATCAATATATAGACCAAAAACCAAGCACTACCCCCCCCCCTTAAGGGGAGATTTCCACTTGAGGGACTTTTTTCTTGACCCCTTTCTCCCTCATGTCTAGCCCCATTGCTTTTCTAATTTTAAGACGTTCGCCCCATTATTTTGACGATTTTAAGAACTTTCGATCCGTTTCTGTCAATTTTAAAACCTTTCGTGCCATTTAGGTGTCGATTTTATCCTGGCGAGCGATAGCGAGCCTGTAATTTAAGAGGAACCGGCCTTTGGCCGGGACATTTTTCTACCGAAAAATGTACAAATTTATCTTGAAAGGGGCTGAAGGGGGTGTAATCTTAAGCTTGATGGATATCTAGAGACCAAACTAAAAATCTCCCCTTAACGTCTTATGTTAATGGGCCATGGCTGCAAAAGATAAAATAAATGTCTTAACCCCCTTCACCACCACCATGACGTCATTCTCATCATATTATCCTGGTTGCCATTAGACGATTTTGTTTAGTTTGTAATCTACCTCTAGGACTCAAAGGGGTCAATACGATCTCAACCACATCTTCTTCTTAATAACGTAAAGTAATTCTTCTTAAACTGGATAAAATCCTACAATTTGTAAGGCAGAGTCAAGCGTATAAAGGTGTCATGGGGCTAAAACGGTCTTGGTGGTTTACTGGTTACAATGGTTAAGGGGAGGTTTTTAGTGAGTTCGCTAGACCTCCATCAAGCTTAACATTACAGCCCCTTGACCCTCTTTCAAGATAAATTTGTACATTTTTCGGTAGAAAAATTTCCCGGCCAAAGGCCGGTTCCTCTTAAATTACAGGCTCGCTATCGCTCGCCAGGAAAAAATTGACACCTAAATGGCACGAAATGTCTTAAAATTGACAAATGGGGCGAAAGTTCTTAAAATCGCCAAACTAATGGGGCGAACGTCTTAAAATATCAAAAGCAATGGAGCTAAACATGAGGGAGAACGGGGTCAAGAAAAAAATCCCTCGAGTGGAAATCTCCCCTTAAACTGCCAAAAATCCTCTAAACATAGCTAGAATACAATTGAAAAGACGTCTGCGGTACAGAAGGGGTTAATTGGTTTATTGAAAAGACGTCTGCGGTACAGAAGGGGTTAATTGGTTTATTTGTATAGAACATTTAAATGGTTTGTATTTTTTTTGTTACTCAGAATGACTTAATTAAGGGGAGATCTCCACTTGAGGAATGTTTTTCTTGACCCCTTTCTCCCTCATGTTTAACCCCATTGCGTTTGATATTATTAAACGTTTGCCCCCATTATTTTAGCGATTTTAAGAACTTTCACCCCATATTAAGACCTTTCGTGCAATTCAGGTGTCGATTTTATCCTGGCGAGCAATAGCGAGCCTGTAATTTAAGAGGAACCGGCCTTTGGCCGGGACATTTTTCTACCGAAAAATGTACAAATTTATCTTGAAAGGGACTCGAGGGGGTGTAATTTATCTTGAAAGGGACTCGAGGGGGTGTAATTTATCTTGAAAGGGACTCGAGGGGGTGTAATTTATCTTGAAAGGGACACGAGGGGGTGTAATTTATCTTGAAAGGGACTCGAGGGCGTGTTGTAATTTATCTTGAAAGGGACTCGAGGGGGTGTAATTTATCTTGAAAGGGACTCGAGGGGGTGTAATTTATCTTGAAAGGGACTCGAGGGGGTGTAATTTATCTTGAAAGGGACTCGAGGGGGTGTAATTTATCTTGAAAGGGACTCGAGGGGGTGTAATTTATCTTGAAAGGGACTCGAGGGGGTGTAATTTATTTTGAAAGGGACTCGAGGGGGTGTAATTTATCTTGAAGGAGGGTCTTGAGGGGTGTAATTTATCTTGAAGGAGGGTCTTGAGGGGTGTAATTTATCTTGAAAGGGACTCGAGGGGGTGTAATTTATCTTGAAAGGGACTCGAGGGGGTGTAATTTATCTTGAAAGGGACTCGAGGGGGTGTAATTTATCTTGAAAGGGACTCGAGGGGGTGTAATTTATCTTGAAAGGGACCGAGGGGGTGTAGTTTATCTTGAAAGGGACTCGAGGGGGTTTAATTTATCTTGAAAGGGACTCGAGGGGGTGTAATTTATCTTGAAAGGGACTCGAGGGGGTGTAATTTATCTTGAAAGGACTCGAGGGGGTGTAATTTATCTTGAAAGGGACTCGAGGGGGTGTAATTTATTTTGAAAGGGACTCGAGGGGGTGTAATTTATCTTGAAAGGGACTCGAGGGGTGTAATTTATCTTGAAAGGGACTCGAGGGGGTGTAATTTATCTTGAAAGGGACTCGAGGGGGTGTAATTTATCTTGAAGGGACTCGACGGGGGTGTAATTATTGAAAGGGACTCGAGGGGGTGTAATTTATCTTGAGAGGGATTCGAGGGGGTGTAATTTATCTTGAAAGGGACTCGAGGGGGGTGTAATTTATCTTTGAAAGGGGACTCGAGGGGTGTAATTTATCTTGAAAGGGAACTCGAGGGGGTTGTAATTTATCTCGAAAGGGACTCGAGGAGGGGTGTAATTTATCTTGAAAGGGACTCGAGGGGGTGTAATTTATCTTGAAAGGGACTCGAGAGGGTGTAATTTATCTTGAAAGGGACTCGAGGGGGTGTAATTTATCTTGAAAGGGACTCGAGGGGGTGTAATTTATCTTCAAACGGACCCGGGGGTGTAATTTATCTTGAAAGGGACTCGAGGGGGTGTAATTTATCTCTTGAAAGGGACTCGAGGGGTGTAATTTATCTTGAAAGGGACTCGAGGGGGTGTAATTTATCTTGAAAGGGACTCGAGGGGGTGTAATTTATCTTGAAAGGGACTCGAGGGGGTGTAATTTATCTTGAAAGGGACTCGAGGGGGTGTAATTTATCTTGAAAGGGACTCGAGAGGGTGTAATTTTATTTTGAAAGGGACTCAAGGAGGGTGTAATTTATCTTGAAAGGGACTCGAGGGGGTGTAATTTATCTTGAAAGGGACTCGAGGGGGTGTAATTTATCTTGAAAGGGACTCGAGGGGGTGTAATTTATCTTGAAAGGGACTCGAGGGGGTGTAATTTATCTTGAAAGGGACTCGAGGGGGTGTAATTTATCTTGAAAGGGACTCGAGGGGTGTAATTTATCTTGAAAGGGACTCGAGGGGGTGTAATTTATCTTGAAAGGGACTCGAGGGGGTGTAATTTATCTTGAAAGGGACTCGAGGGGGTGTAATTTATCTTGAAAGGGACTCGAGGGGGAGTAATTTATGTTGAGAGGGACTTGTGGTGGTGTAATTTATCTTGAAAGGGACTCGAGGGGGTGTAATTTATCTTGAAAGGGACTCGAGGGGGTGTAATTTATCTTGAAAGGGACTCGAGGGGGTGTAATTTATCTTGAAAGGGACTCGAGGGGGTGTAATTTAACTTGAAAGGGACTCGAGGGGGTGTAATTTATCTTGAAAGGGACTCGAGGGGGTGTAATTTATCTTGAAAGGGACTCGAGGGGGTGTAATTTATCTTGAAAGGGACTCGAGGGGGTGTAATTTATCTTGAAAGGGACGAGGGGGTGTAATTTATCTTGAAAGGGACTGGAGGGGTGTAATTTATCTTGAAAGGGACGCGAGGGGGTGTAATTTATCTTGAAAGGGACTCGAGGGGGTGTAATTTATCTTGAAAGGGACACGAGGGGGTGTAATTTATCATGAAAGGGACTCGAGTGGGTGTAATTTATCTTGAAAGGGACTCGAGGGGGTGTAATTTATCTTGAAAGGGACTCGAGGGGGTGTAATTTATCTTGAAAGGGACTCGAGGGGTGTAATTTATTTTGAAAGGGACTCGAGGGGGTGTAATTTATCTTGAAAGGGACTCGAGGGGGTGTAATTTATCTTGAAAGGGACTCGAGGGGGTGTAATTTATCTTGAAAGGGACTCGAGGGGGTGTAATTTATCTTGAAAGGGACTCGAGGGGGTGTAATTTATCTTGAAAGGGACTCGAGGGGGTGTAATTTATCTTGAAAGGGACTCGAGGGGGTGTAATTTATCTTGAAAGGGACTCGAGGGGGTGTAATTTATCTTGAAAGGGACTCGAGGGGGGTGTAATTTATCTTGAAAGGGACTCGAGGGGGTGTAATTTATCTTGAAAGGGACTCGAGGGGGTGTAATTTATCTTGAAAGGAACTCGAGGGGGTGTAATTTATCTTGAAAGGGACTCGAGGGGGTGTAATTTATCTTGAAAGGGACTCGAGGGGGTGTAATTTATCTTGAAAGGGACTCGAGGGGGTGTAATTTATCTTGAAAGGGACTCGAGGGGGTGTAATTTATTTTGAAAGGGACTCGAGGGGGTGTAATTTATCTTGAAAGGGACTCGAGGGGGTGTAATTTATCTGAAAGGGACTCGAGGGGGTGTAATTTATCTTGAAAGGGACTCGAGGGGGTGTAATTTATCTTGAAAGGGACTCGAGGGGGTGTAATTTATCTTGAAAGGGACTCGAGGGGGTGTAATTTATCTTGAAAGGGACTCGAGGGGGTGTAATTTATCTTGAAAGGGACTCGAGGGGGTGTAATTTATCTTGAAAGGGACTCGAGGGGGTGTAATTTTAATCTTGATGGAGGTCTAGGGAACAAACTTAAATACCTCCCCTTAATCTTTCATTTTGGGAGGTATGTATTATAACTGGCGGGTCGCGGGCCACCTTGTTGTTGTGGGCTCGCAGAATGTTGCTCTTGGGCAGAATGGTGTGTGGGTGTGGGAAAGAGAATTATGATAAGATCGGGGATATATATACGTGTGTGTGTGTGTGTGTGTTTACGTGTGGTGTGTGTTTGTAGTTATTTGTGTGTGTGTGTGTGTGTGTGTGTGTTTACGTGTGGTGTGTGTTTATGTATGTGCATGTGTGTGTTTATGTATGTGCATGTGTGGTGTGTGTGTTTATGATTGTTTGCGTGTGTGCATGTGGGGTGTGTGTGTGTGTGTGTGTATGTACATGTTTGGTGTGTGTGTTTGTGGTTATGTGTGTGCGTGTGTTATCAGAGGGTTAATTGAGCTAGTCTTTACCCTTTTAATTTCCACAGATCCTTCCTAAGCTGTATATTTTATTCTGGCTAGTATTATACAATTTTATTCAGATTAGGAAGATGTGGCCATGACAATTTACCGCCAGCTCAACAACAAAAACTTTAGTTATGGCCAAAAGATATGCGTCCTTTAAAAAAAAAAAAAAAAAAAAAAAAAAAATGTTTAACCACACAAAAATGAAAATAATAATAATAATAATAATAATAATAATAATAATAATAATAATAATAATAAAATGTCCCCAATGTAAAGCCACAATAATTATATAAAAAAAGGGTTATACTCTGATAGTGGCAGGTTTGGTAATCAACTTGGGTCGATCACTATCGCTCGTAAGTTTATTGTTCGCTCCGTAAGTTAGCGGTCTGTGTGCGTGTGTGTGTTTATGTGCTTGTGTATGTGTGTGTCGGTGTGGGTGTGTTTGTGTGCGTGTGTATGTGAGGACAAATTCGATACTTAAATGGCACGAAATGTCTAAATATTGAAAAGAATATGCCAAACTAAAGGGCCAAACATCTTAAAATCTGAAAACTAATGGGGCTAAGCATGAAAGAGAAACGGGGGGGGGGGCCAGAAAAACGACCCATCCCCCATTAACCCTCTCAGGCATTTCTGGCTATTATTAGACGATATTGTTCAGCTTAGTAAGGGTCTGTATGGAAGTCAGAGGGTTGCTTAGGCGGTGTGTTTACCTTTTTCCCTCCCATATAGATCCTCCCTAAGCTGCTTAACCCTTTCACGCACATATGACGCAGAGGTTGCCAGATTAGCAATAATAAATAGAGTTCTCTCACTCTTATAATTACCTCTCCAAAATTAGTTTTCTGCCCACAGCTAACTCAAAGACAACTGCAGAGGTTGAAGTAACTAAACTAAAGGTTTCTAAATACCCCTGATGGTAACAAAGGTTTAAAGTATCCCCAATAGGCTCAACACAGCTAACTCAAAGACAACTGCAGAGGTTGAAGTAACTAAACTAAAGGTTTCTAAATACCCTGATGGTAACAAAGGCTTTAAAGTATCCCCAATAGGCTCAACACAGCTAACTCAAAGACAACTGCAGAGGTTGAAGTAACTAAACTAAAGGTTTCTAAATACCCCTGATGGTAACAAAGGCTTTAAAGTATCCCCAATAGGCTCAACACAGCTAACTCAAAGACAACTGCAGAGGTTGAAGTAACTAAACTAAAGGTTTCTAAATACCCCTGATGGTAACAAATGCTTTAAAGTATCCCCAATAGGCTCAACACAGCTAACTCAAAGACAACTGCAGAGGTTGAAGTAACTAAACTAAAGGTTTCTAAATACCCCTGATGGTAACAAAGGCTTTAAAGTATCCCCAATAGGCTCAAAACAGCTAACTCAAGACAACTGCAGAGGTTGAAGTAACTAAACTAAAGGTTTCTAAATACCCCTGATGGTAACAAAGGCTTTAAAGTATCCCCAATAGGCTCAAAGTGCGTCATATGTCGGAGAGGGTTAAGGGGAGATGGGTCGCTTTTCTGGACCCCCTCTCCCTCGTGTTTAGCCCCATTAGTTTTGGAATTTTATGACGTTCGGCCCATTAGTTTGGTGATTTTAACACCTTTAGCTCCATTTCGTTGTCAATTTTAAGACTTTTCGTGCCATTTATATGTCATATTTTTCCTGGCAAGCGATAGCGAGCCTGTAATTATAAGAGGAATCGGCCACATTTTTCGGTACAAATTTATCTTGAGGGGGAGTCTAGGGGGTGTTTTTCTAAGTTTGAGGGAGGTCTAGCGAGGACACTAAAAAAAAAAAATATATATGAATTAAAAACCAAAAACAAACCAAAAACATCATAAAACGGCCACTGCTCCCTTAAAATCATCGACTGATAAACGAACTGATTACACCAAATAAGCTTAACCCACTATGAACGAACTGATTACACTAAATGATCCGACCCGTGTACATGTGGCAACAACGATATACGTAAAGCTTACCTAACCTAACCTAAATATAGCTTAAATATGTGCTAACCTGTGACACATCGTTTAAGGGGAGATGGGCCGTTTTTCTTAATCCGAAGAAAGACGGTGGTGCCATATGCTGAAAACCTCCCGAACCTGATGGAATACAAAATCCAACGCCGTTCCCATCCGGTAGAGTGTCAATTTAATTACCCTCCCTTCCTAATATGAATAAATCGTCTAATAATAGCCAGATAAAAAACAGAAAAAGAAATGCGTCTGTATCTTCTAACGTTTAATCCAAAAAAGACGGTGGTGCCATATACCGAAAACCACCCGAATGTGATGGAATACAAAATCCAACACCACCCCCTCCGGTAGAGCGTCAGTGACTATGCTAGCGACTGAGCGATCACACACGCTCAAATACACTCAAATACACCCAAAACACTAACCCCAATTACCCCTTAGCCGAGTTTATTAAAAAGAACGGCCGTAGGTGGGCAACATTTTTCCATGCATAAGGGGGATTGGGTTGCCAGATGTCGCCGGTTGCTCGGGTTGGACGTGGCGGATGGTTCTTTTTTGCGTTGAAGATATTTTATTGTTTTTTTTTTGTTCTGGTTTTTATTCATATGGTGCCGTTGTTTCCTTTGATGTGTATGAGTATCTGGAAGCGAGGGGATCATTGTTTTGTATTTGTGATGTTATAAGTTTTGATTGATGTGTTTTACTTTTCATTCAATATTTATTTTAGCAATATGTTTTTGCCTCCATTTGTCTGTAAACAAGATATTTCACAAAGTTACAAATCAATTTTTGTGATATTTGGTAGGCATATAGGTTATGTACCAAGGAAGAAGCGATGTAATTTAGGAGATGATATGGAGATTTTCACGAAATTTGGATGGCAGATAGATTATATATGCTTTGAACTGATTTTCACAAAATGTTGTTGGCAGATAGGATGATAATATAAGATTGATCGATTAAAGGTGAACTACAGAAATGAATGAAAACACGAAGATTAATGCAGGGTCATATATGGCATGAATATACTGTAATATGTATATGGGCAATATCGATATAATTCCATTAAACTCCAGAACAAAAATATTATTATAAAACGTCGTTGGCATTCTCAGCGATCAGCTGGATGAGTTCAGCTGATCTGGAGTGACGCCATTGTATGGAGTGGCAGTTTGTAAACAACACATGCAGTCCTGGACTGTCAGGTCTGTTTTTCGTAATTAATACCTTGCAATTCAATACTCAAGCTCTGCAAAACATCGAACAAGGTCATGAAGATGTGGTGCACATCAAGAAATAATCCCATCTCGCCAACAATAAACATACAGGCAGTGTTTATGAGTGTTTAGCCTGGTCCAGAGTCAAGGGGGGTCTCTTCTAATGTGATATTATATCATTATTTCTAATCTATTTCTTAATGAAAGTATCGTTTTCTGTTCAATTTATATATTGCGGTCCCTTGACTAGATAGTGATGAAGCCAAATGTTGAGCTGTACACATGTATATAATTTATAAGAGTTACTCACATCAAAAACACCACAGATTCACCCATTTCCCATGTCGAGTGTTTCCACCATTGACATCAGTGACGTCATGGTAAACATGCCAGTTCGCACCACATAAACTAAGTTAGATAAGCTATATTTCTATGTTGTTAAAACACATTGATGACAGTTATTCAGTATCATATGCCTAAAACCAAGCAGATCCCAATGGACCTTGTAGTTTGAATAGGTTTCATCCCTGGAAATCACAGTTAAGGGGAGTGACCTGTTTTTGTTCTGTCCTTTTCTATCTTTCTCTGGCTTGCATCCATTTGGCCCCATTCAGCCTACTGTTTTAAGACGTTTATCCCCATCCAGGTGTCAATTTTTTACTGGTGAGCGATAGCCAGCCAGCATATTTTTTATTTTGTTTTGACAGCAGGATAAATTTGTACATTTTTTGATAAGAAAAATTTCTCCGGCGAAGCCGGATTTCTTCATATAATGCTGGCTCGCTACCGCTCGCCAGGAAGAAATCGACACCTAGATGGGGCTAAACGTCTTAAGATAGGTGGATGAATGGGGCCGAATGGATACAAGCCAGAGAAAGAGAGAAAAGGACAGAAATAACAATTTAAGAGGAACCGGCCTTTGGCCGGGACATTTTTCTACCGAAAAATGTACAAATTTATCTTGAAAGGGACTCAAGGGGGTGTAATTTTAAGCTTGATGAAGGTCTAGGGAACAAACTAAATACCTCCCCTTAAACTGAATAAAAATCGTCTTAACAGCAGTCAGACGAAAGTTAAAAAGACGTCGCCGGTACTGAAGGGGTTAACACTTGACAACCTCAGCAGGGCACGTTGGGGCTAGAGCACTGTAAAACAAGTGTCTGTGGGTAGCCAGCTTGTTCTTTGTCTTGCCTTTCTTCTCTATGTCATCAGGTCAGGTGAAGGTATTGAGAGATAAACCTTTACAACGGCACCACCATGTCTTTCTTCTGTTTGTCTTGTTGTTGTTGTTTTTTTTGTTTTTGTTTTCTTAGCTTTTTTTCATATCTTTCTTTTTGTCTTGTTTTTCTTGTTTGTCTTATCTTTCTTGTATTTGTGTTCTACTATTCATAAAGTCGTGTCCAGCCATAATTATAGGCTATTACCACAACTACAGTATAGCGTATTCGCTGTAAAGTAGGCGAGAAAATCATGACCTCTAACCTCTGTAACTCAAAAACCGACTAGCGTAATCGAGCTAATATGTCTACCATTTGGGAAGCGTCCGTCAAGGAAGAGATGTGGAAATGTACAACCAATTTGCTCCAGCCCTTTTTTGAGTTACAGAGGATAAAGGTCATGATTTCTTCGCCTACTTACAGCGAATAGCACCCAGCGGCCCGCGCCCCCCCCCCCCCCCCCCCCCCCACCCCATCCCCCCCCCCCCCCCCCCCCCCCCGCCTTTCGAGATTGTTTTGTTATGTAGTTACCGACAACCACGACAACCACGACAACCACGACAACCACAACCACGACAACAGTCTCTGATGCCATTAAGGGGGGAGGTCTTCCACTTGAGGGAATTTTTTTGCTTGACCCCGTTCTCCCTCATGTTTAGCCCCATTGCTTTTGAGATTTTAAGCCCGTTTTCCCCATTATTTTGACGATTTTAAGAACTTATCAACCATTGATGTCAATGTTAAGACCTTTCGTGCCATTTAGGTGTCGATTTTATCCTGGCGAGCGATAGCGAGCCTGTAATTTAAGGACCCGGCTTTCAGCCGGGACATTTTTCTACCGAAAAATGTACAAATTTATCTTGAAAGGGGGTCAAGGGAGTGTAATCTTAAGTTTGAAGGATATCTAGGGACCAAACTAAACACCTCCCCTTAAGGAGGGGGTAGTACTCGCTTTTTCTGGACCCCCTTCTCCCTCATGTTTAGCATATTTTAGTTTTGAAAGTTAAGACGTTTCGTTCCGTTAGTTTACGATTTTGAGACATTTCGCCTCATTTTGCTTTCAATATTAAGACCTCTCGTGCCCGTTGGGTGTCGATTTTTTTGCTGGCGAGCGATAGCGACTAATTTTAGAAGGAACCGGCCTTTGGCCGGGAAATTTTTCTCCCAAAAAATTTACAAATTTATCTTGAAGGGGGTTCCAGGGGGTGTTTTTCTAAGCTTGATGGAGGTCTAGGGAGGAACTCAAAATAAAAATAAAATATATAAACCAAAAACCAAGCACTACCCCCGTATTTATTCCATCAGTTATATATCGTTTAACCCCTTCTATTCCGGTGATGTACTTTTATTCCATCAGTTATATATCGTTTAACCCCTTCTATTCCGGTGATGTACTTTTATTCTGGCTAGATTTAGACGATTTTGTGCCGTATAAGAAGGACGCGTACGGTACCCTGCTTGTTGTTATTTCTCTCCTTTTCTCTCTTTCTCTGGCTTGTATCCATTCGGCCCCATTTAGCCAACTATTTTAAAACGTTTAGCCCCATCTAGGTGTCGATTTCTTCCTGGCGAGCGATAGCGAGCCAGCTTTATATGAAGAAATCCGGCTTCGCCGGAGACATTTTTCTATCGAAAAATTTACAAATTTAGCTTGCTGTCAAACAAAAATAAAAAATATGCTGGCTCGCTACCGCTCACCAGTAAAAAATTGACACCTGGATGGGGATAAACGTCTTAAAACAGTAGGCTGAATGGGGCCAAATGGATACAAGCCAGAGAAAGATAGAAAAGGACAGAACAACAACAGGTCACCCCCCTTAACCCCTTCTGTACCGGTGACGTCTTTTGTATTTGATGTCAGCTCCATTTAGACGATTTTATGTAGCTTAGGAAGGAGGTCCGGTAACTAACGGGATTAATTGAGAGATCGGTAGATTGTTAACCCTTTCCGCATTATGACGCAGAGGTTGCCAGATTAGCAATAAGAAATAGAGTTCTCTCACTCTTATACCTCTCCAAAATTAGTTTTCTGCCCAGCTACTCAAAGACCAACTGCAGAGGTTGAAGTAACTAAACTAAAGGTTTTCTAAATACCCCTGATGGTAACAAAGGCTTTAAAGTATCCCCAATAGGCTCAAACACAGCTAACTCAAAGACAACTGCAGAGGTTGAAGTAACTAAACTAAAGGTTTCTAAATACCCCTGATGGTAACAAAGGCTTTAAAGTATCCCCAATAGGCTCAACACAGCTAACTCAAAGACAACTGCAGAGGTTTGAAGTAACTAAACTAAAGGTTTCTAAATACCCCTGATGGTAACAAAGGCTTTAAAGTATCCCCAATAGGCTCAACACAGCTAACTCAAAGACAACTGCAGAGGTTGAAGTAACTAAACTAAAGGGTTCTAAATACCCCTCATGGTAAAAAAGGCTTTAAAGTATCCCCAATAGGCTCAACACAGCTACTCAAAGACAACTGCAGAGGTTGAAAGTAACTAAACTAAAGGTTTCTAAATACCACCTGATGGTAACAAAGGCTTTAAAGTATCTAATAGGCTCAACACAGCTAACTCAAAGACAACTGCAGAGGTTGAAGTAACTAAACTAACGGTTTCTAAATACCCCTGATGGTAACAAAGGCTTTAAAGTATCCCCAATAGGCTCAACACAGGTAACTCAAAGGACAACTGCAGAGATTAAAGTACTAAACTAAAGGTTTTGCTAAATACCCCTGATGGTAACAAAGGCTTTTTAAAGTATCCCCAATAGGATCAGCACAGCTAACTCAAAGACAACTGCAGAGGTTGAAGTAACTAAACTAAAGGTTTCTAAATACCCCTGATGGTAACAAAGGCTTTAAAGTATCCCTAATAGGCTCAACACAGCTAACTCAAAGACAACTGCAGAGGTTGAAGTAACTAAACTAAAGGTTTATAAATACCCCTGATGGTAACAAAGGCTTTAAAGTATCCCCAATAGGCTCAACACAGCTAACTCAAAGACAACTGCAGAGGTTGAAATAACTAAACTAAAGGTTTCTAAATACCCCTGATGGTAACAAAGGCTTTAAAGTATCCCCAATAGGGTCAACACAGCTAACTCAAAGACAACTGCAGAGGTTGAAGTAACTAAACTAAAGGTTTATAAATACCCCTGATGGTAACAAAGGCTTTAAAGTATCCCCAATAGGCTCAAAATCGCGTCATAAGTCGGAGAGGGTTAATTGGTAGAGGTCCTTCCTAAATACAATCGTTTAATAGTAGCCAAAATACAGTTGATGAAAACAGGTCGTCGGCCCCCGGTTATAGGAAAAGGGTTTTAAGCTGGAACGTTATTTTTGGCTGGGCTGGTCCTGTACACTGGGGACTGGTGAGCGACAAAATATGAGACGTTTCGTGCACAGCGCCCCCCCCCCCCCCCCCCGTGCAGACACTTCCCAGGTCCTGATTGTGGGAGATTACTGTGCTGACTTCTTTCTTTAACTCTCTCTCTCTCTCTCTCTCTCTCTTCCCTCCCTCTCTCTCTCTCCTCTATCTCTCTCTCTCTCTCCTCTTCTCTCTCCTCTCGTCTCTCTTCTCATCCCTTCATCTATTTATCTATCCAATTATAGGCCTCTTCTCTCTCTCTCTCTCTCGCTCTCTCTCTCTCTTTATATATAATATATATATATATATATATATATATATATAATATTATATATATATATATATATATATATATATATATACTGTATATACTGTTAATAAGTATATAATTATTACTGTATACCCGGTCATATATATATATATATATATATTTTATATATATAGATAATATATATTATCGCTCCCTCCGATCCATTCTAATATTATCTAGTCAATCCATCAAATCTATACTATCTATCTATCTCTGCTCCTCCCCCCACACCCCATGCTCACACACCCCCCCCCCCCCTTCTCCAACCCCCCCTCCACCCCCCCCCCTTCCTTTATATATATATTATTATTAAACTACGTCGCCATGGTGAAGGTCGTGGCACAAGAGGCCACTTGAGTTTTTTTTTTTTTTTTTTTTTTTTTTTCTTTTTTTTTTTTTTTTAGGGACCACCCCTTTCTTTCTTTCTCCCCTCATGTTTAATCCCATTGTTTTGGTCAGTTTTTTAAAATATGTGTGTGTTTTTATGTGTGTTGGTGGTGTGGGTTTGTGTGTGTTGGTGTGGGTGTTGTTTGGTGTGGTGGGTTGGGGATGTATCGGGGGCGGGGGGGATGGGGATAGGGGATGGGATAGGATGTGTTGCGCGTGTTGTGTATTAGTGTGTCTTGTTGTGCATGTATTATGGTGCGTGTATGTGTGTACCTAGACCTCCAGCTATATATAGTGTACCAAACAGATTAAAACATTTAGCATAAGAAAAAATACCTAAACGGGGGGAGAGGAGGAGATGAGAGAGAGCGGAGATGGGGGGGATGGAAGGGAGGATGAGAGGGAGTGGAGACCTTGAGAACCTGGAGAGGAAGAGAGCTGAGAGAGCGAGAGAGATAAGAAAGAGAGCAGAGAGATGAGAGAGAGTAAGAGTAAATTTGTGGAAAAAAATAATGGCATATTGGAAGTTAGGGCGTTAGAAAAAAGGGAGATAGTGAGGAGTTTTCATATGTTACTGTATATAAGTCTTATGGTTTTCCCATTAATTAGTATATATATATATATTAGTCATATTATACCGATTATAATCTATATAATATATACTTATAATATATATTATATATATATATCTATATAATATATATTTATTATTTTTTTTTTTTTTTTTCTTTAATACAATACGAGGTTGATAAAGAAATGGCAATTTCTGCGTTGGACATTTATTATTTCCCAAAAGGTTTCCAGGTCTCTGATGGAGTTTTCCCCGCTGGTGGCAGGAAGTAGATTGAAGGAGATGAGCAAAACATTCATGGTGGTACAGGGTTACAATGGACCTTCAGATCCTTCATTCTGCCCAAACTGGCCACTACCCTACAGCGGACCCTAACACCCCACTCCTCGCCCCCCCCGGTGCCCTTGACGCAGCCCACCCCCACCCAGCGCCTAACCTCCTTCAGCTTCCGTCTTTCTGCAGGCGCCAACACAACTTAGGGCCCACGCCCCTCGGACCACGCGCAGCCCAAATCAGCTTCGACCCCCACCTACTGACCACCATCCCGCATCCAGTGCGCAGATGCGTTGAAGCGGTCCTTTTAACCCACCTTCTCTCTCTAGTTTTACGCTTCCACCAATAAGCAGACTTTTGCCCCCTGTTTTCCGCCTCCTCTGATTTCCTCCACCCCCTCTATATATAAACTTCCTTGGTTTACATTTTATATCATCCTTCCTTACTTGATTATGCTGGTTGTCCAGTGAAACGGCGTCAGTTATATCCTGTATCATCATGTTTACATTTATGTAACCCTGTACCACCATGAATTTTGCTTTCATCTCAATTCATCTACTTCCTGGCCACAACAACGAAAACTCCCATCAGAGGAACCCTGGAAACTTTGACATCAATATAAATTTCCAACGCAGAAATTGCCATTTCTTTCAAACCTCGTATGTATTTAAAGAAACCCATTTATTACCTGGCTTTACTAAAACACTTACTACCCTCATATATATAATATATATTATATATATACCGATTCATATTCTATATATATATATATATATTATATATATAATATACTATATAGATATATATATATATATAATATATATTTATATAATATATATATTATATTATACCAATATAATATTTACCCACATAGCGATTTTGATAATTTAATTTTGACTTTATATTGTCCGGTCCCCATTTTGGTTTGTTTTAGTTTGCAAGTTTTACATTTTAATTAATATATATGATATATATATATATTTTTTTTTTATTTTTTTTATATGTGAGTGAGGGATACAAAAAAAGGCAAGAACTGCCGTGTAGCCGATGTGGCGTCCCCCAGAGTTGAAAGAGTGGCAGGGCCAAATCACAGGGGGACGTTCGAGCCAACAATGCCTGGGACACACGGGAGTTAGTTTGATTGAAGCAATTTAAGTTCCATAGGAAGAGGGAAAAAAGAATGATTCTGGGAGAGCAGGAGAGTTCCAGAGCTCAGCTGTTGAATAGAAGAAAGTCTGAGAGTAACGTTTCAATATAAATGAATAGATTATATTATTTATATATATCATATAATATATAATATATTACACGGTTATTATATTATCTCTCTTCTATCCCTCTCTCTCTCTCTCTCTCTCTCTCTCTCTCTCAGACTTTTTCCGTTAACATGGAGAGGATGTAAGTTAAAATAAACATACTTTTATTTATTAAAGTGATGAAAGCTTTCAAAATATTGTTAGTATGTAGGTTGTGTTTTTATTAGGCTTATATAAGGGTGGGATATAATATATCCTATATATACTGTATAATCGTAATAAAAACGCCGTTGTTGCCGTTTTCTGTATTTCAAGGTAATTTTTGCCAGTTTTCTGTATTTTCAAGGTATATTTTGCAGTTGTCTGTAATTGTCAAGGTATTTTTGCCGTTTCCTGTATTTTTAAGGTATTTTTGGTCGTTTTCTGTATTTTTCAAGGTATTTTTGCGTGTTCTGTAGTGTTCAAGGTATTTTTGTCGTTTTCTATATTGTTCCAGGTATTTTTCTGTATTTTTTTAAGGTATTTTTTTTTTTTTTCTGTTGCGAGTGTGTCCTTTGACGGGGTGACTAAAGAGAAGGCTTATTTACGGCGTCCTAGAGAGAGTGTAGCGAGGTGTGAAGGTATGTCATCTTTGTGTATTGATTATTGACCTATTGGCTTGTTTGTTTACTGATGTGTGTGTGTGGGTGTGGGGGGGTGTATAGATGTGTGCGTAGGTGATGGGTGTGTGGGTGTATGGATGTGAGAGTGGGTGGGAGGATGCGTGGGTGATGAATGTGGGTGGTTGTGTGGATGTGAGAGTGGATGGATGGATGCGTACTGTATGTGAATGTGTGTGGGTGGGTGAATGTGAGAGTGTGTGGGTGGGTGAATGTGAGAGTGTGTGGGTGGGTGTGCGCAGGTAATGAATGTGTGTAGGTGGGTGTCGGTGTATGGATGTGACGAGTTGGATGTGTATGTGGGTTTGTGCTAGTGGTGTGTGGGTGGGTGAGTGTGTTTGTGAGTACGTATGAAGCTTATCGCATGTATGTGTGAGTGTATGTGTGTATGTGAAGCTTATAGTAGATGGATGATCGTATATGTATGTGTATGTGTGTGCGAGTATATGTATGTGTGTGTGTGTGTGTGTTAATATGTACGTATGAGACCGATGAATGTATGTCCGTCCGTGTGTATATATGATCCCTCGCGTGTAATACTGTCTGCCAGATGTGTAAGGAACTGCATGACGCCTGCCACATCAGAGACTCTCCCTCCACCCACCCATGCCCCCCGACCTCATTTCCAATCTCAGCCAATGCCAAAATAAGCGATACATATGCGTTAGATCTTGGCTTTAACCCCTTCTGTACCGACGTCGTGTTTGTGTTATAGTCTAGCTAAGTTTAACCCGTTCAGTACCAGGGACGTCCTTTGTCATCGTATGCTGGCAACTGTTAGACGATTTTATGCAGCTTAAGAAGGACCTCTAGCAATGATAAGGTGTCAAACTATCTCAACCAACCCTTTTAACTACACCACAGATCCTTCCTAAGCTGCATATTATCGTGTAAATATAACTAGAATATGATATAACACACGTCGCTGGTACTCAAAGGGTTAAGGGGCTAGTGCCAATTTTGTTGGTCTATTAATTCATGTATTCATTTATTTTTTAAATTCATCGAATTTAGAAGAAAAAAAAAACCCTAGACCCCCCTTCAAGACAAATGTGTTAATTTTTCGGTAGATAAATGTTCCGGCCAAAGGCCGTTTCGAAAATGGCAAAAGCAAGCAAAATCCTCAATAATGATTAAACGCCGCTAATTCCTGCCTTAAATTATAAGTTATATATATATATATCGGTATATATTTTATATAAAAATAAATTATATATATATATATATATATATATATATGTGTGTGAAGCTAATATATTTATGGTCCAAATTTCCTTCCGGTAGAATGCGACAGCCAAAGCACACGTATTTTCCACTTGACCTAACTAGAAAGAGCTTTAGAGAGCAGCTTCATAACACGGAGAGCGAGCGTGAATACCCTTTGTGGTCAGTTTGTGGAAAATGAAATAGTTTGTGCTGGAAGGTGGGTATGGCGGTCCGTTTTCTTTGGTGGCTATTTATGTCTGTTTTCTTCAGAGGAAAATGGATTCTTGGGGACGGCACCTCGACGACGTATACAGACTAATAACACACATAACAAAGCCACTCCAACAGCTTCCTCTCTCTCCAACACCCTTTCTCCCCTCTAATAACACACACAACAAAGCCACTCCAACAGCTTCCTCTATCAGCAACACCCCTTCTCCCCTCTAATAACACACATAATAAAACCACTCCAACAGCTTCCTCTCTCTCCAACACCCCTTCTCCAATAACACACATAATAAAGCCACTCCAACGGCTTCCTCTCTTCAAAACCCCTTCTCCCCTCTATTAACACACATAACAAAGCCACTCCAACAGCTTCCTCTCTCTCCAACACCCTAGCTTCTTCCCTCTAATAACACACATAACAAAGCCACTCCAACAGCTTCCTCTATCACCAACACCGCTTCTCCCTTCTAATAACGCACATACCAAAGCCACTCCAACAGCTTCCTCTCTCTCCAACACCCTAGCTTCTTCCCTCTAATAACACACATAACAAAGCCACTCCAACAGCTTCCTCTATCACCAACACCGCTTCTCCCTTCTAATAACGCACATACCAAAGCCACTCCAACAGCTTCCTCTCTCTCCAACACCCTAGCTTCTTCCCTCTAATAACACACTTAACAAAGCCACTCCAACAGCTTCCTCTCTTTCCAACACCCCTTTCTTCCCTCTAATAACACACATAACAAAGCCACTCCAACAGCTTCCTCTCTTTCCAACACCCCTTCTCCCCTCTCAACACTATACAGACTAATAACACACATAACAAAGCCACTCCAACAGCTTCCTCTCTTTCCATCACCCCCTCTTCCTCTGTCTACACTATACAGACTAATAACACACATGATAAAGCCACTCCAACCGCTTCCTCTCTCTCCAACACCCCTTCTCCCCTCTCAACACTATACAGACTAATAACACACATAACAAAGCCACTACAACAGCTTCCTCTCTTTCCAACACCCCTTCTCCCCTCTAATAACACACATAACAAAGCCACTCCAACAGCTTCCTCTCTTTCCAACACCCCTTCTCCCCTCTCAACACTATGCAGACTAATAACACACATAACAAAGCCACTCCAACAGCTTCCTCTCTCTCCAACACCCCCTTTTTCCCTCTAATAACACACATAACAAAGCCACTACAACAGCTTCCTCTTTCCAACACTGCTTCTCTCCTCTCAACACTATGCAGACTAATAACACACATAACAAAGCCACTCCAACAGCTTCCTCTCTTTCCAACACCCCCTTTTTCCCTCTATTAACACACATAACAAAGCCACTCCAGCAGCTTCCTCTTTCCAACACCCCTTCTCCCCTCTCAACACTATGCAGACTAATAACACACATAACAAAGCCACTCCAACAGCTTCCTCTCTTTCCAACACCCCTTCTCCCCTCTCAACACTATATATAACACTATATATATAATTAAATACCCAACTTAGAACCAATTACCGTGAAAATTTTTAATATAAATAGTTGATATATATATATATTTTAAATGTAAATATTTATTATATTATAAAAACAAAACACAAATTCACACACATAAAGGTCGCCCAGGAGAAGACCCAGAGACCCAGGCCCATTTGGGGTCTCCAGCAAGATTCCCAGGTCCGAGACCTCCCGGAGAGGTCCCGGTCTCAGCAGGCAGACACGCAGCAAAGCCCCACCACCACAAGCCCGCCCACCACGTGCCCAGGCGTACCCTTCATATATACCAGCTCCCCGGGCCAGGCGCCTGATGGACTATTATCTACTCCAACTGGCGCCCGACCCCCTCAGTATTCACTAGCGTTCTCCATTCATTCCTATTTATTACCACTTTTCTTTATTATTAAGTAACACCCCGTTCTTAACATTAATCATCAATTACAAGCCCCAATGTAGCCTACTTGAATAAACTAATGAAAGCATATGGTCCTCCCGGGATTCGAACTCGGGACACCACACCCAGAACATAAGCATCTAAAGTACCATTACACCACCAACACAGTTAATTACTACTATTATTATCACTTTTATGTCATTGGTTTGTTGCACTATCTGGTCCGACGTCTTGTGGGTTATATTAGTAGCCCATATTGCTGGGTTTTGCCATTTTTGAGCAATGTATTTTAGTTTGCCCTTAGACTAACAAAAACACATTCTCAAAAACTAATGGGGCTAAGCCTGAGGGAGAAGGGGTCCTAAAAACGCAACTACTTCGATACTACAATGGAACGAGTACGTGGATATATGAGAGAGAGAGAGAATGTGGTTGTGTCATTGCCCTTTAGCCATTATAATCCAATGTTACGGTGCCCTTAGCCACGGCCCTCTGTATATAGAAGGCCGTGCCTTAGCGCTCTCTCTCTCTCTCTCTCTCTGACTCGTTTATGAAATGAATGAATGAATGATACAACTCATTTACAGTGTAATTTTCTTTAAGTCAGACTCCGTTGGTGAGTTAACTGCTAACAATACCGTATATGAAAGATTGAAAGCTCTTATGTTGTCTAAAGTCTTGTAAACAATAAATAAATAACTATCCAAGTTTTTGTTTGACATGGAAACAGAT
>CM064512.1:5074396-5128545 GCA_032716605.1 Paralithodes platypus
TTTTTTTTTTTTTTTTTTTTTTTTAACCAAGGGATTAGTACTCAACCAGCGGGGTGTGGGGGCAGAAGAACCCACCCATAATACTCGGTTAGGTTAGGTAATGTTGTTAGGATAGGCTAATGTCCTATTTCAAATCACTATCGGGGGCGTGGTCCTCAACATCCGGATCAAATAGGCCTAACTGGGGAAAATAGGTTTTCGTCCGAGATTTCTAATTAATTACAAACACTATATATTGATGCAAATGGAAAAACAATTTTGTTTATAAAAAACACTGAAAAATTCGTGGTATTTTAAAATAAAAAAAAATCCAAAATTGGTCCCTTTAAACTAATCCCCAATTAGACTCCGTTAGCTTACTTCCTTTTACAATTGGTCCCCTTAAACTATCTCAATTAACTCTTTCAGCTCCCACAAGTTCTTCCTAAACTGAAAAAAATAGTCTAATACAACACTGATGATTCGCACGCTCTATAACACTGATTGACCGCTTTTTTTTTCTGAAAAATCCCACGGCCAGAAGTTATCTACCTCCTGCTGGCTCGAATTTCCTCATAGGCTATAAGGAGCTAGGCTACTGTAATAGGCCTAGGCCAAAAAATTCCCTACATCCCTAATCTAGCTTTTCATACCTAATACTTCAATATGGACAAAGACGGGAAAGGAACATTTCGTAAAGTGACTTTAAAAAACGCTTTCTGATATGACGATCTGGAGGTTATTTACCTTTCACGAATCAAAAAGCAAATATTTCCTCAATGTTGCTGATTAACCGGTGTAGATAAACAAGTGAACTAGTAGGCCCAAGGCATTATGTAACTGCTGACAGGCCAACTAAGCACCAGCAACTTCCATTACACGGTACTCTCAAATCCTGTGGCACGAGGAAAACCACCCAGACACGTTTCAATACACCACAATGAGATATCAAAACAAACACAACCTCACTCCAGCACGTTTCAAGGGCCAAACTGAGGGCAAGACTGAGCATACGCGTGTATCAGTCAGTCCCCACACTACTACAAGTTTTGGCTAGATTTTTCTCTAAAACACTCTACAAGATCTAAAGAACAGTCGTAGAATATTTAAGTAATGATTGTGGGTCATGTAAAAGTTAATTATATACTAGGTAAAAGGCCAGTATTTGATTCTGTATTATTTGGAAACGTTAATGAAGATATATATCGACTAATAGGCACCTTAAATCTGTTTTCATGTCAAACAAAAAACTTGGATAGTTATTTATGTATTGTTTACAAGACTTTAGACAACATAAGAGCTTTCACTCTTTCATATACGGTAGTTGTTAGCAGTTAACTCACCAACGGAGTCTGCCTTCAAAGAAAATTACAACTGTAAAGTGAGTTGTATCATTCATTCATTCATTTCATAAACGAGTCAGAGAGCGAGAGAGAGAGAGAGAGCGCTGAAGGCAACGGCCTTGACTATATACAGAGGGCCGTGGCTAAGGGACACTCGTAACATGGATTATAATGGCTAAAGGGCCAATGACACAACCACATTTCTCTCTCTCTCTCATATATCCACGTACTCGTTCCATTGTAGTATCGGAAGTAGTTGCGTTTTTAGGACCCACCTTCTCCCTCAGGCTTAGCCCCATTAGTTTTTTGAGAATGTGTTTTTGTTAGTCTAAGGGCAAACTAAAATACATTGTCCCTTCCAAAAAGTGGCAAAACCCAGCAATATGGGCTGACTAATATAAAAAAAAAAAACAAAAAACCCCACAAAGACGTCGGACCAGATAGTTGCAACCAAACCAATGACATAAAAGTGATAATAATAGTAGTAATTAACTGTGTTGGTGGTGGTAATCGGTACTTTAGATGCTTATGTTCTGGGTGTGAGTGTCCCGAGTTTCGAATCCCGGGAGGATCCATATGCTTTCATTAGTTTTATTCAAGGTAGGCTACATTGGGGCGTGTAATTGATGATTAATGTTCAGAACGGGGTGTTACTTAATAATAAAAGAAAAGTGGGATACTAAATAGGAATGAATGGAGAACGCTAGTGCAATACTGAGGGGGTCGGGCGCACAGCGTTGGAGTAGATAAGTATGTCCATCAGTGCGCCTGGCCCGGGGAGCTGGTATATATGAAGGGTACGCCTGGTCACGTGGTGGGGGGCTGGGATTGGGCTTGTGGTGGGTGGGGCTTTTCTGCGTGTCTGTCCTGCTGAGACGGGGACCTCTCCAGGGAGTCTCGGACCTGGGAATCTTTGCTGGAGACCCCAAATGGGCCTGGGTCTCTGGGTCTTCTCCTGGCGACCTTAACGTGTGTGAATTTGTGTTTTGTTTTTATAATATAATAAATATGTACATTTACAATATATATATATATCAACTATTTATATTAAAAATTTTCACGGTAATTGGTTCTAAGTTGGGTATTTAATTATATATATAGTGTTATATATAGTGTTGAGAGGGGAGAAGGGGTGTTGGAAAGAGAGGAAGCTGTTGGAGTGGCTTTGTTATGTGTGTTATTAGTCTGCATAGTGTTGAGAGGGGAGAAGGGGTGTTGGAAAGAGGAAGCTGCTGGAGTGGCTTTGTTATGTGTGTTAATAGAGGGAAAAAGGGGGTGTTGGAAAGAGAGGAAGCTGTTGGAGTGGCTTTGTTATGTGTGTTATTAGTCTGCATAGTGTTGAGAGGAGAGAAGCAGTGTTGGAAAGAGGAAGCTGTTGTAGTGGCTTTGTTATGTGTGTTATTAGAGGGAAAAAGGGGGTGTTGGAGAGAGAGGAAGCTGTTGGAGTGGCTTTGTTATGTGTGTTATTAGTCTGCATAGTGTTGAGAGGGGAGAAGGGGTGTTGGAAAGAGAGGAAGCTGTTGGAGTGGCTTTGTTATGTGTGTTATTAGAGGGGAGAAGGGGTGTTGGAAAGAGAGGAAGCTGTTGTAGTGGCTTTGTTATGTGTGTTATTAGTCTGTATAGTGTTGAGAGGGGAGAAGGGGTGTTGGAAAGAGAGGAAGCTGTTGTAGTGGCTTTGTTATGTGTGCTATTTGTCTGTTTAGTGTAGAGAAAGGAGAAAGGGTGTTGGAAAGAGAGGAAGCTGTTGGAGTGGCTTTGTTATGTGTGTTATTAGTCTGTATAGTGTTGAGAGGGGAGAAGGGGTGTTGGAAAGAGAGGAAGCTGTTGGAGTGGCTTTGTTATGTGTGTTATTAGAGGGAAGAAAGGGGTGTTGGAAAGAGAGGAAGCTGTTGGAGTGGCTTTGTTAAGTGTGTTATTAGAGGGAAGAAGCTAGGGTGTTGGAGAGAGAGGAAGCTGTTGGAGTGGCTTTGGTATGTGCGTTATTAGAAGGGAGAAGCGGTGTTGGTGATAGAGGAAGCTGTTGGAGTGGCTTTGTTATGTGTGTTATTAGAGGGAAGAAGCTAGGGTGTTGGAGAGAGAGGAAGCTGTTGGAGTGGCTTTGGTATGTGCGTTATTAGAAGGGACAAGCGGTGTGGTGATAGAGGAAGCTGTTGGAGTGGCTTTGTTATGTGTGTTATTAGAGGGAAGAAGCTAGGGTGTTGGAGAGAGAGGAAGCTGTTGGAGTGGCTTTGTTATGTGTGTTAATAGAGGGGAGAAGGGGTTTTGAAGAGAGGAAGCCGTTGGAGTGGCTTATTATGTGTGTATTGGAGAAGGGGTGTTGGAGAGAGAGTAAGCTGTTGGAGTGGTTTTATTATGTGTGTTATTAGAGGGGAGAAGGGGTGTTGCTGATAGAGGAAGCTGTTGGAGTGTCGTTGTTGTGTGTGTTATTAGAGGGGAGAAAAGGGTGTTGGAGAGAGAGGAAGCTGTTGGAGTGGCTTTGTTATGTGTGTTATTAGTCTGTATACGTCGTCGAGGTGCCGTCCCCAAGAATCCATTTTCCTCTGAAGCAAACAGTCATAAATAGCCACCAAAGAAAACGGACCGCCATACCCACCTTCCAGCACAAACTATTTCATTTTCCCACAAACTGACCACAAAGGGTATTCACGCTCGCTCTCCGTGTTATGAAGCTGCTCTCTAAAGCTCTTTATAGTTAGGTCAAGTGGAAAATACGTGTGCTTTGGCTGTCGCATTCTACCGGAAGGAAATTTGGACCATAAATATATTAGCTTCACACATATATATATATATATATATATATATATATATATATATATAATTATTTTTATATAAAATATATACCGATATAGATATATCTAACTTATAATTTAAGGCAGGAAGTAGCGGCGTTTAATCATTATTGAGGATTTTGCTTGCTTTTGCCATTTTCGAAACGGCCTTTGGCCGGAACATTTATCTACCGAAAAATTAACACATTTGTCTTGAAGGGGGGTCTAGGGTTTTTTTTTTCTTCTAAATTCGATGAATTTAAAAAATAAATGAATACATGAATTAATAGACCAACAAAATTGGCACTAGCCCCTTAACCCTTTGAGTACCAGCGACGTGTGTTATATCATATTCTAGTTATATTTACACGATAATATGCAGCTTAGGAAGGATCTGTGGTGTAGTTAAAAGGGTTGGTTGAGATAGTTTGACACCTTATCATTGCTAGAGGTCCTTCTTAAGCTGCATAAAATCGTCTAACAGTTGCCAGCATACGATGACAAAGGACGTCCCTGGTACTGAACGGGTTAAACTTAGCTAGACTATAACACAAACACGACGTCGGTACAGAAGGGGTTAAAGCCAAGATCTAACGCATATGTATCGCTTATTTTGGCATTGGCTGAGATTGGAAATGAGGCCGGGGGCATGGGTGGGTGGAGGGAGAGTCTCTGATGTGGCAGGCGTCATGCAGTTCCTTACACATCTGGCAGACAGTATTACACGCGAGGGATCATATATACACACGGACGGAATTACATTCATCGGTCTCATACATACATATTAACACACACACACACACACATACATACACCCGCACACACATACACATCCATAATACGATCATCCATCTACTATAAGCTTCACATACACACATACACTCACACATACATGCGATAAGCTTCATACGTACTCACAAACACACTCACCCACCCACACACCACTAGCACAAACCCACATACACATCCAACTCGTCACATCCATACACCGACACCCACCTACACACATTCATTACCTGCGCACACCCACCCACACACTCTCACATTCACCCACCCACACACTCTCACATTCACCCACCCACACACATTCACATACAGTACGCATCCATCCATCCACTCTCACATCCACACAACCACCCACATTCATCACCCACGCATCCTCCCACCCACTCTCACATCCATACACCCACACACCCATCACCTACGCACACATCTATACACCCCCCCCACACCCACACACACACACATCAGTAAACAAACAAGCCAATAGGTCAATAATCAATACACAAAGATGACATACCTTCACACCTCGCTACACTCTCTCTAGGACGCCGTAAATAAGCCTTCTCTTTAGTCACCCCGTCAAAGGACACACTCGCAACAGAAAAAAAAAAAAAATACCTTAAAAAAATACAGAAAAATACCTGGAACAATATAGAAAACGACAAAAATACCTTGAACACTACAGAACACGCAAAAATACCTTGAAAAATACAGAAAACGACCAAAAATACCTTAAAAATACAGGAAACGGCAAAAATACCTTGACAATTACAGACAACTGCAAAATATACCTTGAAAATACAGAAAACTGGCAAAAATTACCTTGAAATACAGAAAACGGCAACAACGGCGTTTTTATTACGATTATACAGTATATATAAGGATATAATATTATATCCCACCCTTATATAAGCCTAATAAAAACACAACCTACATACTAACAATATTTTGAAAGCTTTCATCACTTTAATAAATAAAAGTATGTTTATTTTAACTTACATCCTCTCCATGTTAACGGAAAAAGTCTGAGAGAGAGAGAGAGAGAGAGAGAGAGAGAGAGAGAGAGATATATATATACCGTGTATATATATATATATATATATATATATATATATATATAATTATCATTATATTGAAACGTTACTCTCAGACTTTCTTCTATTCAACAGCTGAGCTCTGGAACTCTCTCCCAGAATCAGTCTTTCCCTCTTCCTATGACTTAAATTGCTTCAAACTCCGTGTGTCCAGGCATTTTGGCTCGAACGTCCCTTGATTTTGGCCCTGCCACTCTTTCAACTCTGGGGGACGCACTCGCTACAGGCAGTTCTGCCTTTTGCCTCCCTCACTCACATATAAAAAAAATAAAAAAAAAATATATATATATATATATATATTAATTAAAATGTAAAACTTGCAAACTAAACAAACCAAAATTGGGACAAGGACAATATAAAGTCAAATTAAATTATCAAAATCGCTATGTGGAAATATTATATTGGTATATATAATATATATATATATATATATATATATATATATATATATATATATATATATATATATATATATATATATTATATCGGTATATATATAATATATATATATATATATATATATATGTTAGTAAAGCCAGGTAATAAATTTTCTTTAATACATACGAGGTTGAAAGAAATGGCAATTTCTGCGTTGGAAATTTTATTATTCAAAGTTTCCAGGTCTCTGATGAGTTTTCGCTGGGTGGCAGGAAGTAGATGAAGGAGATGAGCAAAATTCATGGTGGTACAGGGTTACATAAATGTACATGATGATACAGGATATACGACGCGTTTCACTGGACAACCAGCATTATCAAGTAAGGAAGGAATGATATAAAAGGTAAACAGGAAGGGTATATATAGAGGGTGGAGGATCAGAGGAGGCGGAAAACAGGGGGCAAAAGTCTGCTATTGGTGGAAGCGTAAACTAGGAGAGAGAAGGGGTTAACCGCTTCACGCATGCGCACTGGATGCGGGATGGTGGTCAGTAGGTGGGGTCGAAGCTGATTGGCTGCGTGTCGAGGGGCGTGGCCTAAGTTGTGTGGCGCCTGCAGAAGACGAAGCTGAAGGAGGTAGCGCGGGGGGCTGCGTCAAGGGCACCGGGGGGCGAGGAGGGGTGTTAGGTCCTGTAGGGTAGTGCCGTTTGGCAGAATGAAGGATCTGAAGGTCCATGTAACCCTGTACCACCATGAATTTTGCTCATCTCCTTCATCTACTTCCTGCCACCCAGCGAAAACTCATCAGAGACCTGGAAACTTTGAATAATAAAATGTCCAACGCAGAAATTGCCATTTCTTTCAACCTCGTATGTATTAAAGAAAAAAAATAAAATAAAATATATATATATATATATATATATATATATATATATATATATATATATATATATATATTATATCGGTATATATATATATATATATATATATATATATATATATATACTAATTATGGAAAACCATAATATATACAGTAACATGAAAACTCTCACTATCTCCCTTTTTCTACCCCTAACTTCCAATATGCCATTATTTTTCACAATTTACTCTTACTCTCTCTCTCTCGCTCTCTTTCTCTCTCGCTCTCTCTCGCTCTCTCTCGCTCTCTTTCTCTCTCGCTCTCTCTCTCTCTCGCTCTCTCTCTCTCTCGCTCGCTCTCTCTCTCGCTCTCTCTCTCTCTCGCTCTCTCTCTCTCTCGCTCTCCCCTGTTTAGTATTTTTCTTATGCTAATGTTTAATCTGTTTGGTACACTATATATAGCTGGAGGTCTAGGGTACACACATACACGCACATACATGCACACACACATACACACACGCACTCCTATCCCCCCCCCCCCCCCGATACATACCCACACCAACACACACACACACCCACATATTTTAAACTGACCAAAACAATGGGATTAAACATGAGGGAGAAAGAAAGAAAGGGGTGGTCCAGAAAAAAAAAAAAAAAATCCCTCAAGTGGCATATTCAATCTCCCCCTGAAGATGTCTTGTCTTTTGTGCCACGACCTTCACCATGGCGACGTAGTTTAATAATAATATATATAAAGGAAGGTGGGGGGGGAGAAGGGGGGGGAGGGTTTGGCATGGGGGTGTGGGGGGAGGAGCAGAGATAGATAGATAGATAGATAGATGGATGGATGGATAGATAGATGAGAGCGAGAGCGATATATATATATATATATATATATACCGGGTATACAGTATATATATACTGTATATATATATATATATATATATAAGAGAGAGAGAGAGAGAGAGAGAGAGAGAGAGAGAGAGAGAGAGAGAGAGAGAGAGAGAGAGAGAGAGAGAGAGAGAGAGAGAGAGAGAGAGAGAGACTAGATGGATAGATAAATAGATGAGAGAGAGAGAGAGAGAGAGAGAGAGAGAGAGAGTTAAAGTCAGCACAGTAATCTCAAACAATCAGCCTGGGAAGTGTTGCGGCTGTGCACGAAACGTCTCATATTTTGTCCTCCAGTCCCCAGTGTACAGGACCAGCCAAAAAATAACGTTCAGCTTAACCCTTTCTATACCGACGACGACCTTTTCACTGTATTTTGGCTACTATTAAACGATTGTATTCAGCTTAGGAAGGACCTCTACCAATTAACCCTCTCCGACATATGACGCACTTTTGAGCCTATTGGGGATACTTTAAAGCCTTTGTTACCATCAGGGGTATTTATAAACCTTTAGTTTAGTTACTTCAACCTCTGCAGTTGTCTTTGAGTTTGCTGTGTTGAGCCTATTGGGGGTACTTTAAAGCCTTTGTTACCATCAGGGGTATTTATAAACCTTTAGTTTAGTTACTTCAACCTCTGCAGTTGTCTTTGAGTTAGCTGTGTTGAGCCTATTGGGGATACTTTAAAGCCTTTGTTACCATCAGGGGTATTTAGAAACCTTTAGTTTAGTTACTTCAACCTCTGCAGTTGTCTTTGAGTTAGCTGTGTTGAGCCTATTGGGGATACTTTAAAGCCTTTGTTACCATCAGGGGTATTTAGAAACCTTTAGTTTAGTTACTTCAACCTCTGCAGTTGTCTTTGAGTTAGCTGTGTTGAGCCTATTGGGGATACTTTAAAGCCTTTGTTACCATCAGGGGTATTTAGAAACCTTTAGTTTTAGTTACTTCAACCTCTGCAGTTGTCTTTGAGTTAGCTGTGTTGAGCCTATTGGGGATACTTTAAAGCCTTTGTTACCATCAGGGGTATTTAGAAACCTTTAGTTTAGTTACTTCAACCTCTGCAGTTGTCTTTGAGTTAGCTGTGTTGAGCCTATTGGGGATACTTTAAAGCCTTTGTTACCATCAGGGGTATTTAGAAACCTTTAGTTTAGTTACTTCAACCTCTGCAGTTGTCTTTGAGTTAGCTGTGGGCAGAAAACTAATTTTGGAGAGGTAATTATAAGAGTGAGAGAACTCTATTTATTATTGCTAATCTGGCAACCTCTGCGTCATAAATGCGTGAAAGGGTTAACAATCTACCGATCTCTCAATTAATCCCGTTAGTTACCGGACCTCCTTCCTAAGCTACATAAAATCGTCTAAATGGAGCTGACATCAAATACAAAAGACGTCACCGGTACAGAAGGGGTTAAGGAGGGTGACCTGTTGTTGTTCTGTCCTTTTCTATCTTTCTCTGGCTTGTATCCATTTGGCCCCATTCAGCCTACTGTTTTAAGACGTTTATCCCCATCCAGGTGTCAATTTTTTACTGGTGAGCGGTAGCGAGCCAGCATATATTTTATTTTTGTTTGACAGAAGGCTAAATTTGTACATTTTTCGATAGAAAAATGTCTCCGGCGAAGCCGGATTTCTTCATATAAAGCTGGCTCGCTATCGCTCGCCAGGAAAAAATCGACACCTAGATGGGGCTAAACGTTTTAAAATAGTTGGCTAAATGGGGCCGAATGGATACAAGCCAGAGAAAGAGAGAAAAGAGAGAAATAACAACAAGCAGGGTACCGTACGCGTCCTTCTTATACGGCACAAAATCGTCTAAATCTAGCCAGCATAAAAGTGCATCACCGGAATAGAAGGGGTTAAACGATATATAACTGATGGAATAAAAGTAAATCACCGGAATAGAAGGGGTTAAACGATATATAACTGATGGAATAAATACGGGGGTAGTGCTTGGTTTTTGGTTTATATATTTATTTATTTATTTTTGAGTTTCCTCGCTAGACCTCCATCAAGCTTAGAAAAACACCCCCTGGAACCCCCTTTCAAGATAAATTTGTAAATTTTTCAGTAGAAAAATTTCCCGGCCAAAGGCCGGTTCCTTCTAAAATTAGTCGCTATCGCTCGCCAGCAAAAAAATCGACACCCAACGGGCACGAGAGGTCTTAATATTGAAAGCAAAATGAGGCGAAATGTCTCAAAATCGAAAACTAACGGAACGAACGTCTTAAAACTTCAAAACTAAAATATGCTAAACATGAGGGAGAAGGGGGTCCAGAAAAAGCGAGTACTACCCCCTCCTTAAGGGGAGGTGTTTAGTTTGGTCCCTAGATATCCTTCAAACTTAAGATTACACTCCCTTGACCCCCTTTCAAGATAAATTTGTACATTTTTCGGTAGAAAAATGTCCCGGCTGAAAGCCGGGTCCTCTTAAATTACAGGCTCGCTATCGCTCGCCAGGATAAAATCGACACCTAAATGGCACGAAAGGTCTTAACATTGACATCAATGGGTTGAAAGTTCTTAAAATCGTCAAAATAATGGGGAAAACGTCTTAAAATCTCAAAAGCAATGGGGCTAAACATGAGGGAGAACGGGGTCAAGCAAAAAATCCCTCAAGTGGAGACCTCCCCCTTAATGGCATCAGAGACTGTTGTCGTGGTTGTGGTTGTCGTGGTTGTCGTGGTTGTCGGTAACTACATAACAAAACAATCTCGAAAGGCGGGGGGTGGGGGGGGGGATGGGGTGGGGGGGGTGGGGGCGCGCGCCGCTATAGTCTATTCGCTGTAAGTAGGCGAAGAAATCATGACCTTTATCCTCTGTAACTCAAAAAAGGGCTGGAGCAAATTGGTTGTACATTTCCACATCTCTTCCTTGACGGACGCTTCCCAAATGGTAGACATATTAGCTCGATTACGCTAGTCGGTTTTTGAGTTACAGAGGTTAGAGGTCATGATTTCTCGCCTACTTACAGCGAATACGCTATACTGTAGTTGTGGTAATAGCCTATAATTATGGCTGGACACGACTTTATGAATAGTAGAACACAAATACAAGAAAGATAAGACAAACAAGAAAAACAAGACAAAAAGAAAGATATGAAAAAAAGCTAAGAAAACAAAAACAAAAAAAACAACAACAACAAGACAAACAGAAGAAAGACATGGTGGTGCCGTTGTAAAGGTTTATCTCTCAATACCTTCACCTGACCTGATGACATAGAGAAGAAAGGCAAGACAAAGAACAAGCTGGCTACCCACAGACACTTGTTTTACAGTGCTCTAGCCCCAACGTGCCCTGCTGAGGTTGTCAAGTGTTAACCCCTTCAGTACCGGCGACGTCTTTTTAACTTTCGTCTGACTGCTGTTAAGACGATTTTATTCAGTTTAAGGGGAGGTATTTAGTTTGTTCCCTAGACCTTCATCAAGCTTAAAATTACACCCCCTTGAGTCCCTTTCAAGATAAATTTGTACATTTTTCGGTAGAAAAATGTCCCGGCCAAAGGCCGGTTCCTCTTAAATTGTTATTTCTGTCCTTTTCTCTCTTTCTCTGGCTTGTATCCATTCGGCCCCATTCATCCACCTATCTTAAGACGTTTAGCCCCATCTAGGTGTCGATTTCTTCCTGGCGAGCGATAGCGAGCCAGCATTATATGAAGAAATCCGGCTTCGCCGGAGAAATTTTTCTATCGAAAAATGTACAAATTTATCCTGCTGTCAAACAAAAATAAAAAATATGCTGGCTCGCTATCGCTCACCAGTAAAAAATTGACACCTGGATGGGGATAAACGTCTTAAAACAGTAGGCTGAATGGGGCCAAATGGATGCAAGCCAGAGAAAGATAGAAAAGGACAGAACAAAAATAGGTCACTCCCCTTAACTGTGATTTCCAGGGATGAAACCTATTCAAACTACAAGGTCCATTGGGATCTGCTTGGTTTTAGGCATATGATACTGAATAACTGTCATCAATGTGTTTTAACAACATAGAAATATAGCTTATCTAACTTAGTTTATGTGGTGCGAACTGGCATGTTTACCATGACGTCACTGATGTCAATGGTGGAAACACTCGACATGGGAAATGGGTGAATCTGTGGTGTTTTTGATGTGAGTAACTCTTATAAATTATATACATGTGTACAGCTCAACATTTGGCTTCATCACTATCTAGTCAAGGGACCGCAATATATAAATTGAACAGAAAACGATACTTTCATTAAGAAATAGATTAGAAATAAATAGATATAATAGACATTAGAAGCGACCCCCCTTGACTCTGGACCAGGCTAAACACTCATAAACACTGCCTGTATGTTTATTGTTGGCGAGATGGGATTATTTCTTGATGTGCACCACATCTTCATGACCTTGTTCGATGTTTTGCAGAGCTTGAGTATTGAATTGCAAGGTATTAATTACGAAAAACAGACCTGACACTCCAGGATTGCATGTGTTGTTTACAAACTGCCACTCCATACAATGGCGTCACTCCAGATCAGCTGAACTCATCCAGCTGATCGCTGAGAATGCCAACGACGTTTTATAATAATATTTTTGTTCTGGAGTTTAATGGAATTATATCGATATTGCCCATATACATATTACAGTATATTCATGCCATATATGACCCTGCATTAATCTTCGTTTTTTCATTCATTTCTGTAGTTCACCTTTAATCGATCAATCTTATGTAATCATCCTATCTGCCAACAAAATTTTGTGAAAATCAGTTCAAAGCATATATAATCTATCTGCCATCCAAATTTCGTGAAAATCTCCATATCATCTCCTAAATTACATCGCTTCTTCCTTGGTACATAACCTATATGCCTACCAAATATCACAAAAATTGATTCGTAACTTTGTGAAATATCTTGTTTACAGACAAATGGAGGCAAAAACATATTGCTAAAATAAATATTGAATGAAAAGTAAAACACATCAATCAAAACTTATAACATCACAAATACAAAACAATGATCCCCTCGCTTCCAGATACTCATACACATCAAAGGAAACAACGGCACCATATGAATAAAAACCAGAACAAAAAAAAACACAATAAAATATCTTCAACGCAAAAAAGAACCATCCGCCACGTCCAACCCGAGCAACCGGCGACATCTGGCAACCCAATCCCCCTTATGCATGGAAAAATGTTGCCCACCTACGGCGTTCTTTTTTAATTAACTCGGCTAAGGGGTAATTGGGGTTAGTGTTTTGGGTGTATTTGAGTGTATTTGAGCGTGTGTGATCGCTCAGTCGCTAGCATACAGTCACTGACGCTCTACCGGAGGGGGTGGTGTTGGATTTTGTATTCCATCACATTCGGGTGGTTTTCGGTATATGGCACCACCGTCTTTTTTGGATTAAACGTTAGAAGATACGATGACGCATTTCTTTTCTGTTATCTGGCTATTATTAGACGATTTATTCATATTAGGAAGGGAGGGTTAATTAAATTGACACTCTACCGGAGGGAACGGCGTTGGATTTTGTATTCCATCAGGTTCGGGAGGTTTTCAGCATATGGCACCACCGTCTTTCTTCGGATTAAGAAAAACGGCCCATCTCCCCTTAAACGATGTGTCACAGGTTAGCACATATTTAAGCTATATTTAGGTTAGGTTAGGTAAGCTTTACGTATATCGTTGTTGCCACATGTACACGGGTCGGATCATTTAGTGTAATCAGTTCGTTCATAGTGGGTTAAGCTTATTTAGTGTAATCAGTTCGTTCATAGTGGGTTAAGCTTATTTGGTGTAATCAGTTCGTTTATCAGTCGATGATTTTAAGGGAGCAGTGGCTGTTTTATTATGTTTTTGGTTTGTTTTTGGTTTTTAATTCATATATTCATTTTTTTTTTAGTTTCCTCGCTAGACCTCCCTCAAACTTAGAAAAACACCCCCTAGACTCCCCCTCAAGATAAATTTGTACCGAAAAATGTGGCCGATTCCTCTTATAATTACAGGCTCGCTATCGCTTGCCAGGAAAAATATGACATATAAATGGCACGAAAGGTCTTAAAATTGACAACGAAATGGAGCTAAAGGTGTTAAAATCACCAAACTAATGGGCCGAACGTCATAAAATTCCAAAACTAATGGGGCTAAACACGAGGGAGAAGGGGGTCCAGAAAAGCGACCCGTCTCCCCTTAAGCAGCTTAGGGAGGATCTATATGGGAGGGAAAAAGGTAAAAACACGGCCTAAGCAACCCTCTGACTTCCATACATACCCTTACTACCCCCCCCCCCACCCTTTCTCTTTCATGCTTAGCCCCATTAGTTTTCAGATTTTAAGATGTTTGGCCCTTTAGTTTTGCATATTCTTTTCAATATTTAGACATTTCGTGCCATTTAAGTATCGAATTTTTCCTCACATACACACGCACACGCACACACCCACACCGACACACACATACACAAGCACACAAACATACACACGCACACAGACCGCTAACTTACGGAGCGAACAATAAACTTACGAGCGATAGTGATCGACCCAAGTTGATTACCAAACCTGCCACTATCAGAGTATAACCCTTTTTTTATATAATTATTGTGGCTTTACATTGGGGACATTTTATTATTATTATTATTATTATTATTATTATTATTATTATTATTTTCTTTTTTGTGTGGTTAAACATTGGGGATTTTTTTTTTTTTTTTTTTTTTTTTTTTTTTAAAGGACGCATATCTTTTGGCCATAACTAAAGTTTTTGTTGTTGAGCTGGCGGTAAATTGTCATGGCCACATCTTCCTAATCTGAATAAAATTGTATAATACTAGCCAGAATAAAATATACAGCTTAGGAAGGATCTGTGGAAATATAAAGGGTAAAGACTAGCTCAATTAACCCTCTGATAACACACGCACACACATAACCACAAACACACACACCAAACATGTACATACATACACACACACACACACACACACACACACACCCCATGCACACACGCAAACAATCATAAACACACACACCACACATGCACATACATAAACACACACACACATGCACATACATAAACACACACCACACGTAAACACACACACACACACACATAACTACAAACACACACCACACGTAAACACACACACACACACACACGTATATATATCCCCGATCTTATCATAATTCTCTTTCCCACACCCACACACCATTCTGCCCAAGAGCAACTTCTGCGAGCCCACAACAACAAGGTGGCCCGCGACCCGCCAGTTATAATACATACCTCCCAAAATGAAAGATTAAGGGGAGGTATTTAAGTTTGTTCCCTAGACCTCCATCAAGATTAAAATTACACCCCCTCGAGTCCCTTTCAAGATAAATTACACCCCCTCGAGTCCCTTTCAAGATAAATTACACCCCCTCCAGTCCCTTTCAAGATAAATTACACCCCCTCGAGTCCCTTTCAAGATAAATTACACCCCCCTCGAGTCCCTTTCAAGATAAATTACACCCCCCTCGAGTCCCTTTCAAGATAAATTACACCCCCTCGAGTCCCTTTCAAGATAAATTACACCCCCTCGAGTCCCTTTCAAGATAAATTACACCCCCTCGAGTCCCTTTCAAGATAAATTACACCCCCTCGAGTCCCTTTCAAGATAAATTACACCCCTCGAGTCCCTTTCAAGATAAATTACACCCCCTCGAGTCCCTTTCAAGATAAATTACACCCCCCTCGAGTCCCTTTCAAGATAAATTACACCCCCTCGAGTCCCTTTCAAGATAAATTACACCCCCTCGAGTCCCTTTCAAGATAAATTACACCCCCTCGAGTCCCTTTCAAGATAAATTACAACCCCCTCGAGACCCCTTCAAGATAAATTACACCCCCTCGAGTCCCTTTCAAGATAAATTACACCCCCTCGAGTCCCTTTCAAGATAAATTACACCCCCTCGAGTCCCTTTCAAGATAAATTACACCCCCTCGAGTCCCTTTCAAGATAAATTACACCCCCTCGAGTCCCTTTCAAGATAAATTACACCCCCCTCGAGTCCCTTTCATGCAAAATTAAACCCCCTCGAGTCCCTTTCAAGATAAATTACACCCCCTCGAGTCCCTTTCAAGATAAATTACACCCCCTCGAGTCCCTTTCAAGATAAATTACACCCCCTCGAGTCCCTTTCAAGATAAATTACACCCCCTCGAGTCCCTTTCAAGATAAATTACACCCCCTCGAGTCCCTTTCAAGATAAATTACACCCCCTCGAGTCCCTTTCAAGATAAATTACACCCCCTCGAGTCCCTTTCAAGATAAATTACACCCCCTCGAGTCCCTTTCAAGATAAATTACACCCCCTCGAGTCCCTTTCAAGATAAATTACACCCCCTCGAGTCCCTTTCAAGATAAATTACACCCCCTCGAGTCCCTTTCAAGATAAATTACACCCCCTCGAGTCCCTTTCAAGATAAATTACACCCCCTCGAGTCCCTTTCAAGATAAATTACACCCCCTCGAGTCCCTTTCAAGATAAATTACACACCCTCCAGTCCCTTTCCAGACAAATTACACCCCCTCGAGTCCCTTTCAAGATAAATTACACCCCCTCGAGTCCCTTTCAAGATAAATTACACCCCCTCGAGTCCCTTTCAAGATAAATTACACCCCCTCGAGTCCCTTTCAAGATAAATTACACCCCCTCGAGTCCCTTTCAAAATAAATTACACCCCCTCGAGTCCCTTTCAAGATAAATTACACCCCCTCGAGTCCCTTTCAAGATAAATTACACCCCCTCGAGTCCCTTTCAAGATAAATTACACCCCTCGAGTCCCTTTCAAGATAAATTACACCCCCTCGAGTCCCTTTCAAGATAAATTACACCCCTCGAGTCCCTTTCAAGATAAATTACACCCCCTCGAGTCCCTTTCAAGATAAATTACACCCCCTCGTGTCCCTTTCAAGATAAATTACACCCCCTCGAGTCCCTTTCAAGATAAATTACACCCCCTCGAGTCCCTTTCAAGATAAATTACACCCCCTCGAGTCCCTTTCAAGATAAATTACACCCCCTCGAGTCCCTTTCAAGATAAATTACACCCCCTCGAGTCCCTTTCAAGATAAATTACACCCCCTCGAGTCCCTTTCAAGATAAATTACACCCCCTCGAGTCCCTTTCAAGATAAATTACACCCCCTCGAGTCCCTTTCAAAATAAATTACACCCCCTCGAGTCCCTTTCAAGATAAATTACACCCCCTCGAGTCCCTTTCAAGATAAATTACACCCCCTCGAGTCCCTTTCAAGATAAATTACACCCCCTCGAGTCCCTTTCAAGATAAATTACACCCCCTCGAGTCCCTTTCAAGATAAATTACACCCCCTCGAGTCCCTTTCAAGATAAATTACACCCCCTCGAGTCCCTTTCAAGATAAATTACACCCCCTCGAGTCCTTTCAAGATAAATTTGTACATTTTACGGTAGAAAAATGTCCCGGCCAAAGGCCGGTTCCTCTTAAATTACAGGTTCACTGTTGCTCGCCAGGATAAAATCGACACCTGAATTGCACGAAAGATCTTAATATGGGGTGAACGTTCTTAAAATCGCTAAACTAATGGGGGCAAACGTTTAATAATATCAAACGCAATGGGGTTAAACATGAGGGAGAAAGGGGTCAAGAAAAACATTCCTCAAGTGGAGATCTCCCCTTAATTAAGTCATTCTGAGTAACACAAAAAATACAAACCATTTAAATGTGCTATACAAATAAACCAATTAACCCCTTCTGTACCGCAGACGTCTTTTCAATTGTATTATAGCTATGTTTAGAGGATTTTTGGCAGTTTAAGGGGAGATTTCCACTCGAGGGATTTTTTTCTTGACCCCGTTCTCCCTCAAATTTAGCCCCATTGCTTTTGATATTTTAAGACGTTCGCCCCATTAGTTTGGCGATTTTAAGAACTTTCGCCCCATTTGTCAATTTTAAGACATTTCGTGCCATTTAGGTGTCGATTTTTTCCTGGCGAGCGATAGCGAGCCTGTAATTTAAGAGGAACCGGCCTTTGGCCGGGACATTTTTCTACCGAAAAATGTAAAAATTTATCTTGAAAGAGGGTCAAGGGGCTGTAATGTTAAGCTTGATGGAGGTCTAGCGAACTCACTAAAAACCTCCCCTTAACCATTGTAACCAGTAAACCACCAAGACCGTTTTAGCCCCATGACACCTTTATACGCTTGACTCTGCCTTACAAATTGTAGGATTTTATCCAGTTTAAGAAGAATTACTTTACGTTATTAAGAAGAAGATGTGTTTGAGATTGTATTGACCCCTTTGAGTCCTAGAGGTAGATTACAAACTAAACAAAATCGTCTAATGGCAACCAGGATAATATGATGAGAAATGACGTCATGGTGGTGGTGAAGGGGGTTAAGACATTTATTTTATCTTTTCCAGCCATGGCCCATTAACATAAGACGTTAAGGGGAGGTTTTTAGTTTGGTCTCTAGATATCCATCAAGCTTAAGATTACACCCCCTTCAGCCCCTTTCAAGATAAATTTGTACATTTTTCGGTAGAAAAATGTCCCGGCCAAAGGCCGGTTCCTCTTAAATTACAGGCTCGCTATCGCTCGCCAGGATAAAATCGACACCTAAATGGCACGAAAGGTCTTAAAATTGACAGAAACGGATCGAAAGTTCTTAAAATCGTCAAAATAATGGGGCGAACGTCTTAAAAATAGAAAAGCAATGGGGCTAGACATGAGGGAGAAAGGGGTCAAGAAAAAAGTCCCTCAAGTGGAAATCTCCCCTTAAAGTGGGGGGGGGGGGTTGGGGGGGGGGGGGTAGTGCTTGGTTTTTGGTCTATATATTGATTTATTCTGGAGTTTCCTCGCTAGACCTCCATCAAGCTTAAGGGGAGATCTCCACTTGAGGAATGTTTTTCTTGACCCCTTTCTCCCTCATGTTTAGCCCCATTGCTTTTGATATTATTAAACGTTTGCCCCATTAGTTTAGCGATTTTAAGAACTTTCACCCCATATTAAGACTTTCATGCAATTCAGGTGTCGATTTTATCCTGGCGAGCGATAGCGAGCCTGTAATTTAAGAGGAACCGGCCTTTGGCCGGGACATTTTTCTATCGAAAAATGTACAAATTTATCTTGAAAGGGACTCGAGGGGGTGTAATTTTAAGCTTGATGGAGGTCTAGCTAACAAACTAAATACCTCCCCTTAAAAAAACACCCCCTACACCCCCTTTCTTGAGAGGGGGGGTGGGGGGTGGGGGGAGGTGGGGGGTGTCCTAGGAGGGTCGTTTTTCTAAGTTTGAGGGATGGCTAGCGAGGAAACTCAACATACATTACTGAATATATGAATTAATAGGCACCCAACAAAACACAAAACAAAAACAACAACAACAACACCACTGTTTCCTTTAAGTGGAGATGGCCACTTGAGGGATTTTTTTCTGGACCCCTTTCTCCCTCCTGTTTAGCCCCCTTGCTTTTGAGATTTTAAGACGTTCGCCCCATTATTTTGGCGATTGTAAGAACTTTCACCCTATTTCTGTCAATTTTAAGACCTTTCGTCCCATTTAGGTGTCGATTTTTTCCTGGCGAGCGATAGCGAGCCTGTAATTTAAGAGGAACCGGCCTTCGGCCAGGATATTTTTCTACCGAAAAATGTACAAATTTATCTTGAAAGGAGGTCTGGGTGGTGTAATTTTAAGCTTGATGGAGGTCTAGGGAACACGCTAAATACCTCCCCTTAAGCATTGCCAAGGGAAGATTGTGATATATTGAAAGTATTTATCAATTTTTTATTATAAATTACTCGTATATATCCCAATTTATCTCATAGCAAGGAAAACAATGGGTAAATATGGCACAACACGCACAATTGATAGGTGGAATGGAGGGAGTTTGTTTAGTTAGTGTTAGCCAATGTGTCATGTAAAGAACTATAACACACACACACACACACACACACACACACACACACACAGCCCGTAGCCTAGTAGGTAGAGCTCTCGTCTCACACACGAGGGGTCGGGGGTTCAATCCCCGGCCGGGCGGAGACAAATTGGGCTTGTCTACTTTCATGTGTTAGCCTCAGTTCACCTAGCTGTAAATAGGTACCTGGAATAAGTGGACGACGTTGTGACGTCCCATCTGGGGTTGGCAAAATGGTACAAGGCGAGATGGGTATCATATGGTTCACCTAAGCTGATGGCTACCTAAGCCTTCGGGCGAGACGGTACCGTCTATAGTGAGAATGGTACCATACAGATCCACCCTAAGCCTTCGTTGCCGATGTCGCCAATTGGCTAAAATACAGACTACACACACATCCACAGACATTCCAACAGTACATAAAACACTTAACATGCATTTCACGCAATACATTCCCAGTTAAGGAGGCGCGATAATAATGAGCTTAGCTCGCATTGCGTGGATTCCCCTTGACGAACAAGTAACTGAGTAACATATACACACACACACACACACACATACATACATTCCCATCCACATACCTGTATATACAATCATATATACCTGAACATTACCCCCCCCCCCACACACACACATACACAAACTCCTTTACGCACCCAAACGCACACATATCTGTACATGCACACACACACACACACACACATACCTGTACATTCCTACACACGCACACATAAATTCCTGCACACACAAGCACCCACACACACACACAAGAAGGGTATGTTGTGTGTGTGTGTGTGTGTGTGTGTGTGTGTGTGTGTGTGTGTGTTAGAAAGAGTGACAGGAGTCTTCAAAGCGCGCAGGTGGGCGGAGAGAGAGAGAGAGAGAGAGAGAGAGAGAGAGAGAGAGAGAGAGAGAGAGAGAGAGAGAGTTAGTGAGCTAGAGAAAAAGAAAGAAAATACTATCGAAAACCCCCCACATCAAAGCAAAATAATATATATATATATATATATATATATATATATATATATATATATATATATATAGAGAGAGAGAGAGAGAGTGAGCATACTGGAAATAATGTTAAAGATTTTTGTATATACAAAATTAAAACTGAGGATGACATTAAACTAGAAAAAACATAATAGAATAAAATGACACCAATGAGAGAGAGAGAGAGAGAGAGAGTGAGAGAGAGAAAGAGAGAGAGAGTGTGTGTGAGAGAGAGAATATGGAGAGGGGAAGGGATACATAAACACACACACACACACACACACGCTGCACCCAACTCCTATATAAACCCTTGCTCTGGATATCTCCCACCCACTACCACCTCAACCACCACCACAACCACAACTATCACCACCACCACTACCACCAATTACAGGTCAGTTGGTTTTGGAAGTATGGAGTTAGTTGATTGGTTAGTTAGAGCTTTTTGCTCTTTGATTTTATTTTTTTTAATCAGCCATCACTATTATCACCACTACAAACTCACTTGCTCTCGTGTTCCCGATTTCGACTTCTCTGAATTCTCAACTGTATGGCTCAAACTATCCTGTCATTCTCATACTAATATATTTCTGTGCTGTCTATCTTTCCCCTAACTCTTGCGACTTTCCCAAATTCTTTGACTATCTAAACTCTAAAGTGGAACACATTCTATCCATCTCACCCTTCTCGGAAATCTCCATCTTAAGAGATTTCAACGTTCACCACCGCCAATGGTTCTCCTCTCACACTACTGACCCAGCTGGTGAACAAGCCTACGTCTTTTCTATCCTAAATGACCTAGGGCAGCTGGTCCAGTAACCCACCCGTATCCCGGATCGCTTCGGAGATCGGCCTAACATTCTTGGCTTATTTCTGATTTCTAACCCTTCGTCTTATACTGTCAATCTTTTCTCTCCTTTGGGCTAATCCGACTATAAACTTATCTTCGTTACCTATCCTATCTCTCCAGTACGGCCACCCTAGTGACCCGATCCTCCTGGTCGGCGGCGCTTGTGGTAATTTGGCGCTGCCGACTGGGAGGCTCTTTGGCAGTACCTCTTTGATTTCCCATGGAATGATTTGTGCTTTCACGGCCGAGGACCCTCGGATAGTGCTAAACGCATTACCGAGGTAATCCTCTTGGGCATGTAAGCGTACATTCCATTTTCTTTCTCTCAGTATTATGCAAATATATCTTGGTTTACTCACGCTTGTTCTACTGCTGTCTGCAACAAGGAGGAAGCATTCAAACCGTACCGACGCCTTAAAATTCAAGAATCTCATTCTTCCTATGTTTCTGCCCGGAATCAAGCCAAATCTGTTCTTCGACTTAACCAGCACTCTTTCATCAATAATAAATGCACTGAACTATCCAACTCTAGCTTTTCCCAAGCTTTCTGGCATCTAGCCAAAACTCTCTCGAATAATTTTTCGTCCTCGTCTTTCCCTCCCCTTTTCCACTCTGATGGCACAACCACTTCTTCCTCTGACAAAGCTGAACTCTTCACTCAAACCTTTGCTAGAAACTACACTTTGGAAGATTCTGGTGCTATTCCTCCCTCTCCACCCCCTCTCTCCTACTTATGCCTAATATCCTAATCTCTTCTAAAGATGTAATTTCTACCCTCTCTGGGCTTAACACTTACGCTGTGGGCATATTTCCACCTATTTCCGCCACATTAGGATTCATTCAGGCACTCCTGATTGATTAGGCAAGTGTCTGAATGAAATTAAATTTATTCAGCCAAAAACTAGAAGATAATAGCTTCAAAATTACACCAAAACGATCTTCGTAGCTCGCGGGGTTCACCTGTAGTGCTACCATAGACATTCGCTAAAATTAGCAATTCTCACTAATGTCTCGCTACATTTGCCTTTGGCAGCACTGTATATCTTGCGAGACTCTGACTCAGAGCCCTCAGTGCCGCGGCTGCCCGACTGGGATAAGGACGTGTGGCCTGTCGCGCTCCCGCTCCCTCGCACTTGATTCTACAGGCTTTAAGAGGCTTTAAAAGCCTGTAAATTGCTGTAAATTGCCATGGCGTTCGGGAACGTCTCCCGCAGGGAAAGGGTTAATACTGAGAAGGCGTACGATCCGGACGGTGTTCCTCCTGTTGTACTAAAAAACTGTGCTTCTGTGCTGACCCCCTGCCTAGGCAACCTCCTTCGCCTGTCTCTCCTCTACCGTCTTCCCTTCTTGCTGGAAGTTTAATTGCTCTCATTCAACCTGTCCCAAAGAAGGGTGACCACTCTCAACCCTCCAACTATCGTCCAATTGCTCTCATCTACAGCCATGAATGTAAATGTAGATCCGACCAGAACCAAAAATTCGATGAAAGAACGATCTGCGAGTTCTAAAACCGCAACTTTAAAGGTTTTCTATGCAAACGCTCGTAGCATACGCAATAAATTTTCAGATTTAGAGGAACTAGTGTTTACAGAAAATTATGATGTGATTGGCATAACAGAATCTTGGCTCAATACACAAGATAGAGACTTTTTAGCAGAGTATTCACTTCCCGGTTATGTAATGTTTGAGAACAGCCGAATAAATAAAAATGGAGGTGGCGTTTTATTTTATATCAAAGAAAGTCTTAACCCGACCCTCGTGTCAAAACCTCAAATTGTGAACATCGACACATCTTTTGTGCTAATAAAGAATAATAAAGGTACAAAAATAATACTTGCGTTAATATACAGACCTCCAGCTCAATCAGTGCAAACTGACCGAGAAATTTACGAACAAATTACAGATGTAAGTAACTCACAAGATACCGTAATTTTTGGCGACTTTAATTTACCTGTGACCAAGTGGGGCGATACTCTTACTTCACACTCCGGACATGACTTGTATACGAACTTGCAAGAGAGTTCGCTTTATCAATTTGTTCGAATGCCGACCCGTGGTAATAACGTTCTTGACATTGTACTTGCAACAAAAGAAGAATTGATAGAGAATTTGAATGTTGGTGATGAATTCAGTAACAGCGACCATCGTACGATAACTTTCACTTTAAAGTTTACTAGTAACGAACCAAATAGTAGCATCGAAAAAGTCCCTAATTTCAAGAAAGCAAACTTCCATAAACTTAGAGCTATGTTTAAAGAAACTGACTGGAGCTTTTTAATTAACAATAACGACATAAATACATCTTGGAAGTTATTCGAAACCACTTACCTAAAAGCAGTGCAAGACTGCATACCATCGAAAATACGGCGTCCAGGCCATAATAATAAGCCCAAATGGTGGAATAAAGATATTTCAAACTGCCTGCTTGCTAAAAAATGTGCTAATGATAGATTAAAATCCTCACAAAATGACGAAGAACGGGTGAAATTTGTAGAGCTACGACGCAAAGCCAAAAAGTTAATTAAGCAAAGTAAAAAGACCTTAGAGTTACATATTGCGAATCAAAGTAAAACAAACCCGAAAGAATTCTATAGTTATATCAGAAAGAAAAAAGTAGTTACTTCAACTGTTGGACCGTTAGTCGATGAAAAAGGAGAATACACCAAAGACGAAGTACAAATGAGTAATGCCCTCAATACCTTCTTTGCATCAGTTTTTACAACAGAAGACCTCAGTGATATCCCTACACCATCGCCGATTCAGATTGATAATTCAGATGTTCTAAGCAATATCACCGTTACAGAGAGAGAAGTATTGAATTGTTTAGATAAACTCAAGGTAAATAAAACGCCAGGACCTGATACAATCTCGCCTAGAGTTCTAAAGGAAGCTAAGAATGAGCTCTCCAAACCACTGACATTACTATTCAATAAATCCTTGCAGTCTGGAACTATGCCTGATCAGTGGAAGCTAGCCAACGTAACACCGATATTCAAAAAAGGCAGCAAATCCCTACCCAGTAACTATCGTCCAATTAGCTTAACCTCAGTTGTATGTAAAATGCTAGAAACGGTCATACGAGACAGACTCGTAAATCACTTGGAGGAAAATAACATACTTAAAGATACTCAACACGGCTTTCGTAAAAAACGTTCCTGTTTAACAAACCTCTTAGACTTCTTCCACGATATCCTCAACCTCTACGATGAGAGTAAAGCTGTAGATATTATATACCTTGATTTTCAAAAGGCCTTTGACAAAGTTCCCCACAAACGTTTACTGCTAAAACTAAAAGCGCATGGAATACAAGACAGTGTGTTGAAATGGATAGAAAATTGGCTCAGCAACAGAAAGCAAAGGGTAGTCATAAACGGTAAGGCATCTAAATGGACCAATGTAAGTAGCGGGGTACCCCAGGGATCGGTACTAGGACCAATTCTCTTTCTAATTTACATCAACGACATAGATGAGGGTCTCACCTGCACAATCTCAAAATTTGCTGACGATACAAAAATTGCAAATAGCGTACTCTCAAAAGAACAAGTTGACGATATGCAACACAATCTAGATAAATTGTCATGTTGGGCCCAAATTTGGCAAATGAGTTTCAATGCGGATAAATGTAAAGTACTACATGTCGGATACCTAAATGAGAAAGCAAACTATTCGATGAATGGCACTCAGCTTAAGAATGTAAACAGAGAAACTGATCTGGGAGTAACAATATCGAGTAACCTAAAACCGAGTCAACAATGTTCAGAAGTTGTTAAGAAGGCAAACAAAATAATTGGCTTTATAGGCAGGTCATTTGAGCATAAATCCAAAGAAGTTATCCTAACCCTTTACAATTCCTTAGTCCGCCCTCTTCTGGAATACTGCGTTCAATCCTGGTGCCCTTATTACCAAAAAGATATAAACAAGCTAGAACGAGTTCAACGTAGAGTTACCAAAATGATACCTAGCCTAAAGAACAAACCATACGAAGAGCGTCTTAGAGAATTAAATCTATTTCCTTTAACCCAGCGCAGATTAAGAGGCGACTTAATTCAAGTGTTCAAAATCATCAAAGGCATCGACAATATGAACTGTAGTAAGTACTTCACTATCGACCAATCTAATTACACGCGGGGAAACGGTTGCAAAATTATTGGTAAATCTTTTAACTCGCACGAATCTAAGAATTTCTTCTTCAATCGAGTTGTCAACTTGTGGAATGGGCTTCCCCGAGACGTTATAGACTGCAGCACCGTTGATTCATTTAAATTCCGCCTAGACAAATATCTCGCATCAAACCCGCGACTGACTGCGTTTGTAAATGAATAACTTTATCCTCCCCTCAGTTACTAACCCATATGTCCCCTACTAACTTCCTAGTCCTGCCACGTTAGTGGCAGGGCAGTAGTTCCCTTTCCAATGTTCCCTTACCCACTCTAAACCACTGTTTGGACACTTGATCCTCAGTGTTTTGGAGGACAAGCAACCTAGAAGGGTCACTAGATCTGTTGTTGCTTGATTTCCTTTGTACTCCTTTGTACTCCTTTGTACTCCTCTAAAGTTTTTGAAACTATTCTTGCTTCCAAATTTCTTATGCATTTCTCTTCTCATAATCTGCTCTCAAATCGCCAGCATGGCTTCCTTAAGGGTCACTCTTTTTTTTTTTTTTTTTTTTTTTTTTCTATATTCCAACTACTCCCTCTCGGGCATAGGCTGAGAGCCTGTACATTCCACCGCTCAACACGGTGAAGCCCGTGAGGTCTTGTTCCAGTCTGGGGAGTGAGACATGTGAAGCATCTATCATGGCTCGAAGCAGCTCCATCTCTGAAGCGGCTGGTTGCTTCGCTCAAGTGCTTCACCGTCTCACCCTCCAGACTCAGACCCTCACTCTCAGAATGCCACCTATTGAGCAATGAACTCACTAGGCATTGTCCCCCTGTAACATATTTTGAATATGGGAATATTCATACAGTGTTATTTAATCAGGGAACAATGAGGGTATTTTTTTGGCATTTCGGTGGGCTTTGTGGTAATGCACTGATACTATATACAGCACAAATTCAATCCCAATAATATCTTCCCATTGACATATCGGGATTTGAACCCGGGTCCATTGGATTACCAATCCAGTGGCATGACCACTCCACCACACCTCCCTGGTGATCTTCTTTCATATCTTACTAACTCTAGGTAATCCTCCTTTCGGGACTTTGGTGAGACCTTTTCTACTGCACTAGACATATCAAAGGCCTTCGATAGAGTCTGGCACAAATCTTTAATTTCTAAACTACCCTCCTTCGGTTTCTATCCCTCCATCTGTGCCTTTGTCTATAATTTCCTTTCCGGCCGTTCCATAGCTGTGGTTGTGGACGGCCATCGCTCACTTCCTCATCCTATCAACTCCGGTGTTCCTCAGGGCTCTGTCCTATCTCCTATTCTCTTTCTAATTTTCATAAATGATCTCAACTGTACCTCCAGTCCCATCCATTCATACGCAGACGACTCTACCTTACACTACTCAATTAGTTTTCCTGAACGACCCAGCCAGCAATCCCTAAAAAACAAACGTAATGAAGCCATACAACACTTATCTTCTGATCTAACTACTATTTCCAATTGGGCAGAGAAAACCTTGTTGCCTTTAATGCTTCCAAAACCCAATTTCTTCATCTTACTACCCGTCCGGAACTCCCAGAGGACTATCCCTTATTCTTCAATAATACAAAAATCAATCCTTCATCTTCTCTCAATATTCTTGGTGTCTCTTTTTCTTCTGCTCTCACTTGGAAGGACCACATTACCAGTCTTGCTAAGGCAGCCTCCCAGAAGCTGGGTGTGCTCAACTGCCTCAAGAGGTTCTTTATCCCTGCACAGTTTCTTGCTCTGTACAGGGGCATAGTGCGTCCTTGTATTGAGTATTGTTCACGTGTGTGGGGAGGATCCTCTCACACCGCACTCCTAGACAAAGTAGAAAGGAAGGCCTTTTGTATCATTAATTCCGGTCCACTCACCAACTCTCTGCAATCTCTCTCTCTTCGCCACAATGTTGCATCTCTCTCGCCATTCTATCGCTACTACAATAATCAGTGCTAAGAGCTCTCCCAGTGTATACCATCTCCTCTACGTATGGTATGTGGAACCCTTCTTGCAACACAATCCCACCCCTACTCTGTGCAACTCTCCAACCCAACTCAGTCTTTCTTTTATTCAATAACTGAGCTCTGGAACTCTCTCCTAGAATATTTTTTTCCCTCCTCCTATGACTTAAATTGCTTCAAACTCCGTGTGTCCAGGCATTTTGGCTCGAACGTCCCTTGATTATTGGCCATGTCACTCTTTCAACTATGGGAGAGACACTCGCTACAGGCAGTTCTGCCTTTTGTCTCCCTCACTCACATATAATATATACAGTATATATATATATATATATATATATATATATATTATATATATATATATATATATATATATATATACTGTATATATATAGAGAGAGGGCGAGAGAAAGAGAGCGAGTGGGAGAGAAGATAAATATATATACTGTTTATATATATATATATATAATATATATATAAATAGTGTACTGCTATATATAGTATAACTTTAATACATCTATAGCGGTGATGGCAATGTTAAAGATTGGCCAAATCAAGAACGCCTTTCATGTATCACCCCGTTAAGAAAGGAGCTGTTTTGTCATGTGTGTGTGTGTGTGTGTCTATATTTATGTGTGTGGGATACATGTCTTAAAACAGTAAGCCGAATGGGGCCGAATGGATACAACCCAGAGAGAAAAAGCAGGTCACCCCCCTTAATAAACTCTTTTAGTTATTGTCTTACTCTTAAGTGGAGGTTTTTAGTTGATTCCCTAGACTTCCATCAAGCTTAAAATTACTCCCCCTTGACCCCCTTTCAAGATAAATTTGTACATTTTTCGGTAGAAAAATGTCCCGACCGAAGGCCGGTTCCCCTTAAATTACAGGCTCGCTATCGCTCGCCAGGAAAAAAATCGACACCTAAATGGCACGAATGGTCTTAAAATTGACAGAAATGGGGCGAGGGTTCTTAAAATCGCCAAACTAATGGGGCAAACGTCTTTAAATCACAAGCAATGGGGCTAAACATGAGGGAGAAAGGGGTCAAGAAAAAAAAAACTCAAGTGGAGATCTCCCCTTAATAAACTATACACACTCTTTCAGTCATTGTCTTACGCTAAATACGCTAAATACGCCCGAAGCAAATGAATAGGCTTAGAGGCGTATTATTTTATGGACCACCGCCTTCTTCCTCATGTTTAGCCCTATTAGTTTTGATAATTTAAAGACGTTCATCCCATTCTTTTGGCGATTTTAAGACCTTTCGCCCCATATCGTCTTCAATGTTAACACCTTTCGTGCCATTTAGGTATCGATTTGTTTTCCCTGGCGAGCGATAACGAGCCTGCAACTTAAGATGGACCGGCATTTGGCCAGGGCATTATTTTCCTACCAAAATATGCACAATTTTATCTCGGACTCATATCTTGGGGTATTTTAATCTTGATGGAGGCCTAGGGAGGAAGCCGAGATATATATAATAAATACATAAAATAAATTTATATATACGGTATATATATATATATATATATATATATATATATATAATAAAGACAAATAAATAAATAAATATATACCGCCGGTATTAACTTAAAATTAATATTAGTAATAACAACAATTATAAAGGAATTTTCTCCCCTTAATTAAAACACAACAACAAAATCAACACAAAAACTGCATCACATAATTACTATATATACAATAGAGGTATAATTTCACCTCGTCGTATATGAGATACCGGTATTACGTCAAAATATAAATTAATCCTGAAGTGGTTTGTTGAAAAATGGTGTTTGTATCAACGTGTATGATTTGTTGTCTGTATAATGGTTTGTGGAGGAGTACATACACATATATACGCGACACACACTAAGGGACCATACACACACATACAGTAAGAACACACATTCACCCATACATACACAACCACATACATACATAAGAATCCATACACACACACATACGCACACATTTACATATACTCTCACTCTCACACACTCATATATATACATATATATAGTATATATACAGTACATACAGTATATATACATATATATATATATACACTCGCATAGACACACACACTCTCTTACTTTCATCTCCCCTCAGTTCACACCACTGCTCACTCTTCTCGACATATCTCACATCTTAGAACTAACTTTAATCTGCCTCTCTCTCTCTCTCTCTCTCTCTCTCTCTCTCTCTCTCTCTCATTTATTAGTTATGTATTAATTGTTCAATGGCAGATTACGCCACTAACCCATCTCTGTCTGTATATCCTCCACTTACTTCAAAATACTGCAACTTAATCTAGCTTAAGGGGGGTGACCTGCTTTTTGTTATTTCTCTCCTTTTCTCTCTTTCTCTGGCTTGTATCCATTCGGCCCCTTTCAGCCAACTATTATAAGACGTTTATCCCCATCTAGGTGTCTATTTCTTCCTGGCGAGCGATAGCGAGCCAGCATTATATGAAGAAATCCGGCTTCGCCGGACACATTTTTCTATCGAAAAATCTAAAAATTTATCCTGCCGTAAAACAAATATTAGAAAATATGCTGGCTCGCTACTGCTCGCCAGGAAAAAATCGATACCTGGATAGGGATAAACGTCTTAAAACAGTAGGCTGAATGGGGCCAAATGGATACAAGCCAGAGAAAGACAGAAAAGGACAGAACAAAAACAGGTCACCCCCCTTAAGGGGAGATGGTTAATTTTCCTGGCCCCACTTCTCCCTCATGTTAATTAGCCCCATAGTTTTCATATGCTAAGACGTTCCGGCTCATTAGTTTTGGCGAGATTACGACGATTCGCCCATTTATTTGCATAAAGCGTCGAGGTGTTCCCCAGTCAGGTCAGGTGAAGGCATTGAGGGATAAGTCTTAAGTTTTTTTTTTTAGTGTGTTTCCTAGACTTCCATCAAGCTTGAAATTACACACCCCCTTGACCCCCTTTCAAGATAAATTTGTACATTTTTCGGTAGAAAATGTCCCGGCCGAAGGCCGGTTCCTCTTAAATTACAGGCTCGCTATCGCTCGCCAGGATAAAATCGACACCTGAATGGCACGAAAGGTCTTAATATGGGGTGAAAGTTCTTAAAATCGCTAAACTAATGGGGCAAACGTTTTATAATACAAAGCAATGGGGATAAACATGAGGGACAAAGGGGTCAAGAAAAAGATCCGTCATGTGGAGATTTCCCCTTAAAACGGCAACCTCGTACCTACATTCTACTTTTCCTATTTTTCTGAAGAGTGTAGAGAGGATAGAAGGGTGTTGGAGAGAGGGGAAGCTGTTGGAGTGGCTTTGTTATGTGTTATTATCTGTAGAGTGTAGAGAGGGAGAAGGGGTGTTGGAGAGAGAGGAAGCTGTTGGAGTGGCTTTGTTATGTGTGTTATTAGTCTGTAGAGTGTAGAGAGGGAGAACGGGTGTTGGAGGGATAGGAAGCTGTTGGAGTGGCTTTGTTATTGAGTGTTATTAGTCTGTATAGAGAGGGGAGAAGGGGTGTTGGAGAGAGAGAGGAAGCTGTTGGAGTGGCTTTGTTATGTGTGTTATTAGTCTGTATAGAGAGGGGAGAAGGGGTGTTGGAGAGAGAGAGAGAGGAAGCTGTTGGAGTGGCTTTGTTATGTGTGTTATTAGTCTGTATAGAGTGTAGAGAGGGGAGAACGGGTGTTGGAGAGAGAGGAAGCTGTTGGAGTGGCTTTGTTATGTGTGTTTTAGTCTGTAGAGTGTAGAGAGGGAAGAAGGGGTGTTTGGTAGAGAGAGAGAGAGGAAGCTGTTGGAGTGATTTTGTTATGTGTTATTAGTCTGTATAATACAATATTGATCTTCTTTCCTTAAGGGAGCCCACCTTGCTTTGTTTCTCTTTCTTTTCCTTTCCCTTTGGCTTGTATCCATTCGCCCTCATTCAGCCTACTGTTTTAAGACGTTTACCCCCATCCAGGTGTCAATATTTTCCTGGCGAGCGGTAGCGAGCCAGCATACAATTTTTGTTTTGACAGCAAGCTAAATTTGTACATTTTTCGATAGAAAAATTTCTCCGGCGAAGCCGGATTTCTCCATACAATGCTGGCTTGAAATCGACACCTGGATGGGGATAAACGTCTTAAAACAGTTGGCTGAATGGGGCCGAATGGATATACGCCAGAGAAAGAGAGAAAAGGAGAGAAAGATTAAAAAGCCAGTGACCCCCTCAATAATATCAATCTTCTTGTTCTTTCCATACTAAAATATCGATCTTTATCTTTCCATAATATAATGTGGACCTTGTTGTTTTTGTTGTTTTCCAGATGATGAGGTCAGGCGAGGTCAACGTGAGGGTGGTGGCACTACTGTTGGTGACCCTGGCACTGACTCTCACCCCGGCACCAGCACAGGTAGGTCACACAGGTCACTTAGGTCAAGGGGGGGGGAGGGGGAAGGTGGAGATATGGGGTGTGGGGTGTGGGTGGGGGAGGGAGGGGGTATGTGGAGATATAGGGGGGGGGAGGAAGGGGGTATGTATAATATATAATCAAGACAAGCAAAGAGGAACTAAATGAAGGGGTTATGGTTAGTTTTGATTGGTCTCTTTATGCATTTATTTCTTAGTTTCCGTGCTATAACTCCATCAAGCTTAAAAAATCCCCTCTACCCCCCCCCCCCCCCCCCCCCCCCCTTCAAGATAGATGTGTACATTTTTCGGTATGGTCGGTTCCTCTTAAACTTACAGGCTCGCTCTCGCTCGCCTGGATAAATTCGACACCTAAATGGCACAAAAGGTCTTGACATTGGTCACAGCGAAATGGGGCGAAAGGTGTTAAAATCGCCAAACTAATGGGCCGAACGTCTAAAAATATCAAAACTATTGGGGCTAAACACGAGGGAGAAGGGGGCCCAGAAAAAACACCAACCATTCCCCCTTTAATTGAGAGAGAGAGAGAGAGAAAGAGAGAGAGAGAGTGAGAGTGAGAGTGAGTGAGTGAGAGAGAGAGTGACAGTGAGTGAGTGAGAGAGAGAGAGAGAGAGAGAGTGAGTAAGAGTAAGAGGAGAGAGAGAGAGAGAGAGAGAGAGAGAGGGCGCGAGCGAGAGCATGGGAAATAACATCATACCTTACACCTTCATCTTTTAATTAACCCCATTCAGTACCGGTGACGTCCTTTTCATTATATTCTGGCAACTATTAGACGATTTTAGTCGGCTTAGGAAGGACCTCTACCACTTCAATATACTGTATATACTTCTGCAATGGAGCTTCCTCTTGGCAATCTAAGCTTCATATATACATATTGTATATACTGTACATGTAGGCCTATATAGTATAATGTGTGTGTGTAGGGGTGTGTTTGTGTGTGTTAATGTGTGTGTGTGTCTGTATGGGGGGAGCTGTGTGTGTGTGGGGCTATGTGTGCATATGTGAACGTGTGTGCATGGGGGGGGGGGGGGGGGGGGGGGGGGGGGGGGGCGTGCCTGTGTGTGTGTGTGTGTCTGGGGGGAGCTGTGTGTGTCTGGGGCTATGTGTGCATATGTGAGCGTGTGTGGTATGGGGAGGGGGGGCGTGCCTGTGTGTGTTAATGTGAGTGTGTGTCTGTATGGGGGGAGCTGTGGGTGTGTGGGGCTATGTGTGCATATGTGAGCGTGTGTGTATGGGAGGGGGGGGGGGGGCGTGCCTGTGTGTGTGTGTGTGTATGGGGGCGGGGCTGTGTGTGTGGGGAGGGGGGGTGGGGTTGTGTATGTATATGTATGTGAGCGAGTGTACACATAATAAGGTTCGTGGCTATCACAGACTTAGTTATGATAATACGGTCTTTGATATTGTATGTTGACAACCCCTAGACTTTATACCAGAAAATATGTCCTATCTTCCTTCTGATCAGGTTAAATTAGGGCCCCCCTCTCTCTCTCTCTCTCTCTCTCTCAATTCTTAGTTTGTTTACTAAATTGTTGACTCTCTATTCGTCTATATATCTTATCCTTCAACCCTCTCTATCTATCTATCTATCTATCTATCTATCTATCTATCTATCTATATATCTCTTTCACACAGTCACTCACTCTCACATACACACTCTCTCTCCCTCTCTCTCTCTCTACCTTTACCCCCCCCCCATCTCCTCGGCCCCTTGGAGAAGATAATCAGTATAATATCTAAGGCCCCGGAGAGAGATGAGATGAGAGATGAGAGAGAGACTTCCATGAAAATATTATAGAGTGTTTGGTCGCCAGCTGTAAACACATTGGTGGGAGAGGGTAAGGTGAGATGGCTGTGAGAGAGAGTGAGAGAATGAGGGGGGGGGGGGGGGGGGGGGGGGGGGGGGCGGGGGGGGGGGGGGGAACAGTGTGTGTGTGTGTGTGTGTGTGTGTGTGTGTGTGTGTGTGTGTGTGTGTGTTGTTTTTTAATAAGTTTGATGGATTTCTAGCGAGGAATCTGAAAAATATAATGTGAAATAGATATATAGACCAAACAACCAGCACTACCCCCTCAAGCTACAGAGTTCTATGCCAGCAATCCTTCTAATGGAGTCCAACTTGCGATATCTGTAGTTGCTGTTTCTTTTACGGCAGCGTTCGTGTTTTTTTAAAGCTAGCCATCATTGTAGCTACGTTATTCACACACACACACACACACACACACACATATATATATATATATATATATACTGTATATATATGTTTTTTTTTTTTTTTTTTTTTTTTCTATATTTCAAATACTTCCTGAGAGCCTGTACATTCTAGCGTTCAACACGGTGAAGCCCGTAAGGTCTCGTTCCAGTCTAGGGAGTGAGACATATGGAGCACCCACTCATGTCTCGAAGCAGCCCAATCTCTGAAGCTGCTTCGCCTCTGTGCTTCACTGTCTCATCCCCTAGACTCGGACCCTCACTCTCAGAACGCCACCTATTGAGCAATTAACTCACTAGGCATTGCCCCCCTGTAACATATTACAAAGCTATTTAATCAGGGAACAATGAGGGTATTTTGTTGGCGTTTCGGTGGGCTTTGTGGTAATGCACTGATACTAGGTACAGCACAAATTCCATCCCAATAATATCTTCCCTTCTATACATCGGGATTCGAACCCAGGTCCATTGGATTACCAGTCCATTGGCAAGACCACTCCACCACACCTCCCTCATATATAATATATATATTTTATATATATACTATATATATTATATACACACGGTATATTATGATAAATCTGTTTTGTCAGTTCGTCTCTCAAAAAGTATTCAATATTCCAGAAAATATCCATGTTCACAAAGAGTTATATTAGCTTCTTTGTCTGAGTCTGCCAAAGTCTTCTGAGCAGCTCATTAAGGGAGCCCACCTCGCTTTTATTCTCTTTTTCTCCCTTTCTCTTTGGTTCGTATCCATTCGGCCCCATTTAGCCTACTGTTTTAAGACGTTTACCCCCATCCAGGTGTCGATATTTTCACGGCGAGCGGTAGCGAGCCAGCATATATATATTTTTGTTTTGACAGTAGGCTAAATTTGTAAATTTTTCGATAGAAAAATTTCCCCGGCGAAGCCGGATTTCTCCATACAATGCTGGCTCGCTATCGCTCGCCAGGAAGAAATCGACACCTGGATGGGGATAAACGTCTTAAAACAGTAGGCTGAATGGGGCCGAATGGATACAAGCCAAAAAGAGAGGGAGAGAAAGATAAAAAAAAAGCGAGGTGGGCTCCCTTAACAGAAGATAACAGTGATGAAACGTCCTGGGGGAGCCAATACTTGATCAGAAGGTGTGTGTGTGTGTGTGTGTGTGTGTGTGCTGGGACCCCCTTCTCCCTCATGTTTAGCCCCATTAGTTTTTTGAGATTTTAAGACGTTCGCCCCATTAGTTTGACGATTTTAAGACCTTTCGTACCATGTCTTTATCAATGTGAAGACCTTTAGTGCCATTTAGGTGGCGAGCGATAGCGAACCTGTAATTTTGAAGGGATATTTTTGTTGCCGAATAATGTACAAATTTATCTCGAAGGGGGATCTTGGGGATAGTTTATTGTGCTTCATGGAGGTCTATGGAGACAATTAAAACAATAATAATACAATTAACAAATTAACTAATATATTATACAGTATACCCTACCCCCTTAACAAAAGATAACTATTATTAAAAGATAACTATTATTAAAAGGTCTGGAGCCAATATACCTTGATCAAAGAAGGAGAGCGTATTCTTATTTTATCCACCTGGAACGGCAAATGAGGTGCCTGGCTTGCAATGTTTCTGCAACCCAGTTCAGACCTCAATCAAATATATATATATACTGTATAGTGTATATACAGTATACATATATATATATTATATATTTAATTATTATAAACCAATTAAAAAAACATAAGAATTGCTTACTTATTTTTGATTAGACTAAATTATTCGATGTTTCTCAAATTTAATTGACTCCTAGTTATAAATGTAAACCTTGCATGATAAATTCCCAATACAAGAACTTACCTCCGAAGTTCACCAGGTAGGGATCACTCGCTAACAGAGAAATTGTCTAGGCTTCAAATCGTTGGCACGAAAGGTCTTATTATTGACAGAAATTGGGCGTAAAATCTTATAATCTCCAAACTAATGGGGCAAATGTCTTAAAATCTAAAAATCAATGGGGCTAAACACGAAGGAAAAGTGTGTCCAGAAAAACCGGCCCATCCCCTCTTAAACCCTCTCCGACATATGACGCAATTTTGAGCCTATTAGGGATACTTTAAAGCCTTTGTTACCATCAGGGGTATTTAGAAACCTTTAGTTTAGTTACTTCAACCTCTGCAGTTGTCTTTGAGTTAGCTGTGGGCAGAGAGGTAATTATAAGAGTGAGAGAACTCTATTTCTTATTGCTAATCTGGCAACCTCTGCGTCATATGAGTCTGAAACGGTTAACTCTCTGGCTATCCTGTGGACGTTGCAACGGTTGCTGATTAACATTCATAAACAGAGCTCTCTCACTCTCATAATTACCTTCCAAAATTAGTTTTCTGCCCACAGCTAACTCAAAGACAACTGCAGAGGTTGAAGTAACTAAACTAAAGGTTTCTAAATACCCCTGATGGTAACAAAGGCTTTAAAGTATCCCCAATAGGCTCAACACAGCTAACTCAAAGACAACTGCAGAGGTTGAAGTAACTAAACTAAAGGTTTCTAAATACCCCTGATGGTAACAAAGGCTTTAAAGTATCCCCAATAGGCTCAACACAGCTAACTCAAAGACAACTGCAGAGGTTGAAGTAACTAAACTAAAGGTTTCTAAATACCCCTGATGGTACAAAAGGCTTTAAAGTATCCCCAATAGGCTCAACACAGCTAACTCAAAGACCACTGCAGAGGTTGAAGTAACTAAACTAAAGGTTTCTAAATACCCCTGATGGTAACAAAGGCTTTAAAGTATCCCCAATAGGCTCAACACAGCTAACTCCAAGACAACTGCAGAGGTTGAAGTAACTAAACTAAAGGTTTCTAAATACCCCTGATGGTAACAAAGGCTTTAAAGTATCCCCAACAGGCTCAAAATTGCGTCATATGTCGGAGAGGGTTAATATTGACAAAGAAATGAGGCGAAAGGTATTATAATTGCCAAACTAATGAGGCGAACGTCTTAAAATGTCATAACTAATGGGGCGAAACATGAGGGAGAAGGGAATTCAAAGAAAACCAATAACTCCACTTAATTAACCCTTTGAAGCTCTGACGCGTTTTAGCAGTTTTATTTTGGCTATCATTAGACGATTTTATGCAGCTTAGGAAGGACCTGTGGGTGTTAAAAGGGTAAATACTATCTCAATCAACCCTCTGACTTCCACATACCGTTACTAATCTGAATAAAATCGTCTAATAGTAGCCAGAAAAAGAACTGAAACGCGCATTGGAGCTTGAAAGGGTTAATAAGTATCCTGAGTTGAATAAAGCTCGTTTGTGTTCGAAATGTTGAGTCGGTATTAATTTGTATGATTAACCCTTTCTTTACCGACTGGGGTTATTTTTAAGTTAATTTTGGCTGGTATTCGAGGCTTTGTATTCGGTTTCAAAGGGGGCCTCTAGCAATTAAAAGGCTTCGAACTATCTTCTCACTCAACCTTTAAGGGGAGATAGCGACTTGAGGGATTTTTTCTGGACCCCTTTCTCCCTCATGTTTAGCCCCATTGCTTTTGAGATTTTAAGACGGTCGCCCCATTAGTTTGGCGATTTTAAGAACATTCGCCCCATTTCTGTCACTTTTAAGACCTTTCCTGCCATTCAGGTGTCGATTTTTTCCTGGCGAGCGATAGCGAGCCTGTAATTTAAGAGGAACCGGCCTTCGGCCGGGACATTTTTCTACCGAAAAATGTACAAGTTTATCTTGAAAGGGGGTCAAGGGAGTGTAATTTTAAGCTTGATGGAAGTCTAGGGAGGAAACTAAACACCTCCCCTTAATAACGCCACACATGTCCTTCTAAAACTACACAATACCATCTATATTAAAAAGACGTTTCCGGTACAGAAGGGGTTAAGGGGAGGTATTTAGTTTGCTCCCTAGACTTCCATCAAGCTTACAAAAATACCCCCAAGACCTCCTTTCAAGATAAATTTGTACATTTTTCGATAGAAAAAATTCCCGGCTGAAGGCCGGTTTCCCCTAGATTACAGGCTCGCTACCGCTCGCCAGGAGAAAATCGACACCTAAATGGCACGAAAGGTTTTAAAATTGACATAAATGGGGCGTATGGTCTTAAAATCGGCACACTAATAGGGCAAACGTCTTATAATACCAAACTAATGGGGTTAAACACGAGGGAGAAGGGGATCCAGATATTAACCCTCTCAAGTGAAAATCACCCCTTAAAAGCTACTTACACAGTACACTAAGTAAATATGTATTTGTAAAGAGGTTTCATTCTTGTATGTATATGTATATTGCATTTTATAACTCTCACCTCTCTCTCTCTCTCTCTCTCTCTCTCTCTCTCTCTCTCTCTCTCTCTCTCTCTCTCTCTCTCTCTCTCTCTCTCTCTCTCTCTCTTTTATCTATCCATCTATCACTCACTTGTTGCAGGTAGCTTTGCATTTTGTCTCTCATACACTGAAAAAACATACACACTCACTCACTCTCACTCTCTCTCTCTCTCTCTCTCTCTCTCTCTCTCTCTCTCTCTCTCTCTCTCTCTCATTATTTACACCATTTTTAACATTATTCAGACCTTTCTCCCTTCCCCCTCCTTCCACTCAGCTCACTCCCTCTCTCTCTTCACACTCCAGCCCACTCCTCAGGCCTCCTTCATATTCTCTCTCTCTCTCTCTCTCTTCTATATATATAAACAGTATACATACTGTATATACAGTATATATTTCAACAATACAAAAATCAATCCTTTATCTTCTCTCAATATTCTCGGTGTCTCTTTTTCTTCTGGTCTCTCGTGGAAGGACCATATTACCAGTCTTGCTAAGGCGGCCTCCCAGAAGCTGGGTGTGCTCAACCGCCTCAAGGGGTTCTTCACCCCCGCACAGCTTCTTGCTCTGTACAGGGGCACAGTGCGTCCTTGTGTTGAGTATTGTTCACATGTGTGGGGAGGATCCTCTCATACCGCACTTCTAGACAAAGTAGAAAGGAAAGCCTTTTGTATCATTAACTTCCGTCCACTTACCGACGTCTCTGCAGCCTCTCTCATTTCGCCGCAACGTTGCATCTCTCTCGTTATTCTATCGCTACTACAATAATCATTGTTCCTCGGAGCTCTCTCAGTGTATACCACCTCCTCTACATAGGGTACGTAATACCCGTCTTGCAACACAATCACACCCTTACTCTGTACAACTCTCCAACCCAAAAGTGAAATGATACTCCCAATCCTTCTTCTATTCAACAGCTGAGCTCTGGAACTCTCTCCCTGAATCCATCTTTCCCTCATCCTATGACTAACTCCGTGTATCCAGAGATTTTGGCTCAAACATTTCTTGATTTTGGCCCTGTCACTCTTTCAACTCTGGGGGAGGCACTCGTCACAAGCAGTTTTGCCTTTTGTCTCCCTCAACCACATGGAAAAAAAAATATATATATAGAAATATTGTATATATATATATATATATATATAATATATATATATATATATACCAGGGGCGCGTTCGGTAGACCTATCGTTTAGGGCCGATAGCTCTAGCGAACGCGATAGCCGCCGATTCGACGAATCGGCGATCGAAAACGATTGCTGTTTTAGCTATCAGAGCGATCGGTCCTCGGAGGTCGATCGAATGATCGACGAGAATGTAAACAAACCATTTAAAGTTATTATATTGCTAATAATATAGATTGCGTATCGTGTTTCCCCTTCTTGAATACAATTTATGTAAATATTAAACACACTACGAAAAATAGGCGAAAAATAAACAATTCTTGTTGCGATGTCTTCTTCTTCTTCTTCTTTCTTGGGTCAAAGGGCTATTGGTATTGTTTACAAAGCTCTGGCAGACCGATCGGCGATCTGTGTCGTTCGGTAGTGAAATCGAAACACCGTTCTATCAAGCGCTATCAGACGAATCGGCGATAGGTTTACCGAACGCGCTCCCGGTATATATATATATATATATGAATGATTCTCCCAATATCTCTTAATTTCCCGTTTCCATCTATATTTCCCAAACTTAGCATTTTATATATTTTTAATATCGGCAATTATTAAACCATATGCATAGTGTATACATATTGTATTACAACACACATTCCATACATAATTAAATATCAATGGCTGTATATGTATAAATAACAAAAATAAGAAGTCCAGGTATTTTTTTGAGCGCCTGTGCTAGGAAGGCGACCTATATAGGCTATCTCTATATAGGCTATCTCTATATAGGCTATCTCTATATAGGCTATCTCTATATAGGCTATCTCTATATAGGCTATCTCTATACAGGCTATCTCTATATAGGCTATCTCTATACAGGCTATCTCTATATAGGCTATCTCTATATAGGCTATCTCTATATAGGCTATCTCTATATAGGCTATCTCAATATAGGCTATCTCTATATAGGCAATAAAATACCCTCATTGTTCCCTGATTAAATAGCACTGTATGAATATTCCCATATTCAAAATATGCTATAGGGGTGCAATGCCTGGTGAGTTATCTGCTCAACAGGTGGCGTTGTGTGTGTGTAAGTGTGAGAGTCCGAGTGTAGGGGGTGAGGCAGTGAAGCACGGGAACGAGGTGGCTTCAGAGATGGGGTCGTTTAGGGCCATGAGTGAGCACCGTGCCTCATGTGAAGGCAAGATGGCAGGTGCTCGTTGTACTCTACGTGCTTCTCATGTCTCACTCCCTAGACTGGAACAAGACCTCACGGGCTTCACTGTTCATTGTAAAGCGGTGAATGTTAAGGCTCTCAGCCTATGCCCGAGAGGAAGTAAGTTGGTATATAGAAAAAAAAAAAAAGGCTATCTCTCACAATGGAAGCTACGATGGTCACAAAGGCTATGTTTAGGCCTAGGAGCAGTAGATACCTTTAACGGGGGACATGGGCCGGTTTTCTGGACCACTTTCTCCCTCATGTTTAGCCCCATTAGTTTTCAGATGTTAATATGTTTGCCCCATTAGTTAGTCGATTTTAAGACCTTTCGCCCCATTTCTACTTCAATATTTAGATCTTTCGTGCTATTTAGGTTTCGATTTTTCCCCTGGCGAACGAAAGTGAGCCTGTAATGTTGGAAAAACCGGTCTTCGGCCGGGAAATTTTCCTATCGAAAAATGTACAAATTAATCTAGAAGGGGGATCTAATGGATGTTTTTTTTTTTTTTTTTGATGGAGGTCTAGGGAGGAAACTAGAAAAATAATGAATACATGCAATAATCGCCCAAAAAGTTAACCATCTCCCCTTAAGGGGAAGTGTGGTGGAGTGGTCTTGCCACTGGACTGGTAATCCAATGGATCCGGGTTCAAATCCCGATATGTCAATGGGATGATATTATTGGGATGGAATTTGTGTTGTACCTAGTATCAGTGCATTACCACAAAGCCCACCGAAACGCCAATTATAAACTCCCTCATTGTTCCCTGATTAAATTGCACTGTATGAATAATCCCATATTGAAAATGTGTTATAGGGGTACAATGCCTAGTAAGTTAATTCATTGCTCAATAGGTGGCGTTCTGAGAGTGAGGGTCCGAGTCTAGGAGGTGAGACATTGAAGCACTGGAGCGAGGCAGCTTCAGAGATGGGGCTGCTTCGAGCCGTGAGTGAGCAACTAAGCCCCATGCATCCTGCGAAGGCAAGAAGGCAGGGGCTGGTTGCAGCTAAAAGTATTTCACATGTCTCACCCCCTAGACTGGAACTAGACCTCACGGGCTTCACCGTTCATAACAGTTGAATGTACAGTACAGGCTCTCAGCCTATGCCCGAGAGGGAGTAGTTGGAATATAGAAGACAAAGAAAATGGAGATTGGTATTACTGTATTGGTGTTGGTATTATAGGTACCGTGGTATTATAGGTACTGTACCGTGGTATTATAGGTACTGTACCGTGGTATTATAGGCACTGTAGCGTGGTATTATAGGTACTGTACCGTGGTATTATAGGTACTGTACCGTGGTATTATAGGTACCGTGGTATTATAGGCACTGTACCGTGGTATTATAGGTACTGTACCGTGGTATTATAGGTACTGTACCGTGGTATTATAGGTACTGTACCGTGGTATTATAGGTACTGTACCGTGGTATTATAGGTACCGTGGTATTATAGGTACTGTACCGTGGTATTATAGGTACTGTACCGTGGTATTATAGGTACTGTACCGTGGTATTATAGGTACTGTACCGTGGTATTATAGGTACTGTACCGTGGTATTATAGGTACTGTACCGTGGTATTATAGGTACTGTGGTATTATAGGTACTGTACCGTGGTATTATAGGTACTGTGGTATTATAGGTACTGTACCGTGGTATTATAGGTACTGTACCGTGGTATTATAGGTACCGTGGTATTATAGGTACTGTACCGTGGTATTATAGGTACTGTACCGTGGTATTATAGGTACTGTACCGTGGTATTATAGGTACCGTGGTATTATAGGTACTGTACCGTGGTATTATAGGTACCGTGGTATTATAGGTACTGTACCGTGGTATTATAGGTACCGTGGTATTATAGGTACTGTACCGTGGTATTATAGGTACTTTACCGTGGTATTATAGGTACCGTGGTATTATAGGTACTGTACCGTGGTATTATAGGTACCGTGGTATTATAGGTACTTTACCGTGGTATTATAGGTACCGTGGTATTATAGGTACTGTACCGTGGTATTATAGGCACTGTACCGTGGTATTATAGGTACCGTGGTATTATAGGTACTTTACCGTGGTATTATAGGTACCGTGGTATTATAGGTACTGTACCGTGGTATTATAGGTACTATACCGTGGTATTATAGGTACCGTGGTATTATAGGTACCGTGGTATTATAGGTACTGTACCGTGGTATTATAGGTACTGTACCGTGGTATTATAGGTACTGTACCGTGGTATTATAGGTACTGTACCGTGGTATTATAGGTACTGTACCGTGGTATTATAGGTACTGTACCGTGGTATTATAGGCACTGTACCGTGGTATTATAGGTACCGTGGTATTATAGGTACTGTACCGTGGTATTATAGGTACTGTACCGTGGTATTATAGGTACTGTACCGTGGTATTATAGGTACTGTACCGTGGTATTATAGGTACTGTACCGTGGTATTATAGGTACTGTACCGTGGTATTATAGGCACTGTACCGTGGTATTATAGGTACCGTGGTATTATAGGTACTGTACCGTGGTATTATAGGTACTGTACCGTGGTATTATAGGTACTGTACCGTGGTATTATAGGTACTGTACCGTGGTATTATAGGTACTGTACCGTGGTATTATAGGTACTGTACCGTGGTATTATAGGTACTGTACCGTGGTATTATAGGTACTGTACCGTGGTATTATAGGTACGTACCGTGGTATTATAGGTACTGTAAGTATTATAGGTACTGTACCGTGGTATTATAGGTACTGTACCGTGGTATTATAGGTACTGTACCGTGGTATTATAGGTACTGTACCGTGGTATTATAGGTACTGTACCGTGGTATTATAGGTACTGTACCGTGGTATTATAGGTACTGTACCGTGGTATTATAGGTACTGTACCGTGGTATTATAGGTACTGTACCGTGGTATTATAGGTACCGTGGTATTATAGGTACTGTACCGTGGTATTATAGGTACTGTACCGTGGTATTATAGGTACTGTACCGTGGTATTATAGGTACTGTACCGTGGTATTATAGGTGCTGTGGTATTATAGGTGCTGTGGTATTATAGGTACCGTGGTATTATAGGTACTGTACCGTGGTATTATAGGTACTGTACCGTGGTATTATAGGTACCGTGGTATTATAGGTACTGTACCGTGGTATTATAGGTACTGTACCGTGGTATTATAGGTACCGTGGTATTATAGGTACTGTACCGTGGTATTATAGGTACCGTGGTATTATAGGTACTGTACCGTGGTATTATAGGTACCGTGGTATTATAGGTACTGTACCGTGGTATTATAGGTACCGTGGTATTATAGGTACCGTGGTATTATAGGTACTGTACCGTGGTATTATAGGTACCGTGGTATTATAGGTACTGTACCGTGGTATTATAGGTACTATACCGTGGTATTATAGGTACCGTGGTATTATAGGTACTGTACCGTGGTATTATAGGTACCGTGGTATTATAGGTACTGTACCGTGGTATTATAGGTACTGTACCGTGGTATTATAGGTACTGTACCGTGGTATTATAGGTACTGTACCGTGGTATTATAGGTGCTGTGGTATTATAGGTACCGTGGTATTATAGGTACTGTACCGTGGTATTATAGGTACTGTACCGTGGTATTATAGGTACCGTGGTATTATAGGTACTGTACCGTGGTATTATAGGTACTGTACCATGGTATTATAGGTACCGTGGTATGATAGGTACCGTGGTATTATAGGTACTGTACCGTGGTATTATAGGTACCGTGGTATTATAGGTACTGTACCGTGGTATTATAGGTACTGTACCGTGGTATTATAGGTACTGTACCGTGGTATTATAGGTACTGTACCGTGGTATTATAGGTGCTGTGGTATTATAGGTACCGTGGTATTATAGGTACTGTACCGTGGTATTATAGGTACCGTGGTATTATAGGTACTGTACCGTGGTATTATAGGTACTGTACCATGGTATTATAGGTACCGTGGTATTATAGGTACCGTGGTATTATAGGTACTGTACCGTGGTATTATAGGTACCGTGGTATTATAGGTACTGTACCGTGGTATTATAGGTACTATACCGTGGTATTATAGGTACCGTGGTATTATAGGTACTGTACCGTGGTATTATAGGTACCGTGGTATTATAGGTACTGTACCGTGGTATTATAGGTACTGTACCGTGGTATTATAGGTACTGTACCGTGGTATTATAGGTACTGTACCGTGGTATTATAGGTGCTGTGGTATTATAGGTACCGTGGTATTATAGGTACTGTACCGTGGTATTATAGGTACCGTGGTATTATAGGTACTGTACCGTGGTATTATAGGTACTGTACCATGGTATTATAGGTACCGTGGTATTATAGGTACCGTGGTATTATAGGTACTGTACCGTGGTATTATAGGTACCGTGGTATTATAGGTACTGTACCGTGGTATTATAGGTACTGTACCATGGTATTATAGGTACCGTGGGTATTATAGGTACCGTGGTATTATAGGTACTGTACCGTGGTATTATAGGTACCGTGGTATTATAGGTACTGTACCGTGGTATTATAGGTACTGTGGTATTATAGGTACTGTACCGTGGTATTATAGGTACTGTACCGTGGTATTATAGGTACTGTGGTATTATAGGTACTGTACCGTGGTATTATAGGTACCGTGGTATTATAGGTACTGTACCGTGGTATTATAGGTACTGTGGTATTATAGGTACTGTACCGTGGTATTATAGGTACTGTACCGTGGTATTATAGGTACTGTACCGTGGTATTATAGGTACTGTACCGTGGTATTATAGGTACCGTGGTATTATAGGTACTGTACCGTGGTATTATAGGTACTGTACCGTGGTATTATAGGTACGGTACTGTACCGTGGTATTATAGGTACCGTGGTATTATAGGTACTGTACCGTGGTATTATAGGTACCGTGGTATTATAGGTACTTTACCGTGGTATTATAGGTACCGTGGTATTATAGGTACTGTACCGTGGTATTATAGGTACTGTACCGTGGTATTATAGGTACTGTACCGTGGTATTATAGGTACCGTGGTATTATAGGTACTGTACCGTGGTATTATAGGTACCGTGGTATTATAGGTACTGTACCGTGGTATTATAGGTACTGTACCGTGGTATTATAGGTACTGTACCGTGGTATTATAGGTACCGTGGTATTATAGGTACTGTACCGTGGTATTATAGGTACTGTACCGTGGTATTATAGGTACCGTGGTATTCTTAGCATTTGCTTATTAGTATTATTAAGGGGAGATTTCCACTTGAGGGATTTTTTTCTGGACCCCTTTCTCCCTCATTATTTAGCCCCATTGTTTTTGAGATTTTAAGACCTTCGCCCTAGTAGTTTGGATATTTTAAGACATTTTGCCCCATTTCTGTCAATTTTAAGGCCTTTCGTGCCGTTAAGGTGTCGGTTTTTTCCTGGCGAGCGACAGCGAGCCTGTAATTTAAGAGCAACCGGGACATTTTTCTACCGAAAAATGTACAAATTTATCTTGAAAGGGGGTCTAGGGGGTGTAATTTTAAGTTTGATGAAAAAGTAGGGAACAAACTAAATACCTCCCCTTAATAGTAGTAGTAGTTTTGTTGTAGTAGTAAATATTGATGCAAGAATGATATCTTTGTTTTTGTTATGAATATGATTATTATTATTAGTAGTAGTAGTAGTAGTAGTGGTGTTGTTGAATTGATGTTGTTGTAGTGAACCTCTCTTTCTCTCTCTCTCTCTCACAATGGAAGTTACAATGGTCACAAAGGCTCGGTTTAGGTCTAGGAGAGTAAAAATAAAAATAAAAAAATAAATAAAAAAAAGTAGATACCTTTAATGGAGATTGGTAGTATAGGATAGTTTATTTTGGCTATTATGCTCTGCAGGTGTTTATATTGAGGGGGGTGGTGACCTGCTTTTTGTCTCTCCCTTTCTCTCCTTCTCTGGGTTGTATTCATTCGGCCCTATTCAGCCTGCTGTTTTAAGACGTTTATCCTTATCCAGGTGTCGATTTTTTTCCTGCTGAGCGATAGCGAGCCAGCATTGCATGGAGAAATCGGGCTTTGCCGGAGAAATTTTTCTATCGAAAAATGTCCAAATTTAGCCTGCTGTATTTTTTTTTTTTTTTTTTAATATGCTGGCTCGCGGAAAAAAACGACACCTGAATGGGGATAAACGTCTTAAAATAGTAGGCTGAATGGGGCCGAATGGATACAACCCAGAGAGAGAGAGAGAAAAAAAAACAGCGAGGTGGGCCCCTTTATGGTAAAATATGGCGAAGTGAGGCTAGGAGAGACAAAACGAGGAAAGTGAGGTGAGGTGAGGTAAGGTAAGGTGAGGTGAGGTGAGGTAAGGTGAGGTGAGGTGAGGTGAGGTGAGGTGAGGTAAGGTGAGGTGAGGTGAGGTGAGGTAAGGTAAAGAGGTAAGGTAAGGTGAGGTGAGGTGAGGTGAGGTAAGGTGAGGTAAGGTAAGGTGAGGTGAGGTGAGGTAAGGTGAGGTAAGGTAAGGTAAGGTAAGGTGAGGTAAGGTAAGGTAAGGTGAGGTGAGGTAAAGAGGTAATGATAGCACGGACGAATGTTTTGACGAAGGCTGGCTAAACATTCTCTCTCTCTCTCTGTCTATCTGTCTGTCTGTCTGTCTGTCTGTCTATCAATCAATACTTCTGTGTGTTTATCTCTTTCTATCTATCTCTATCTATCAATTATCAATCAATAAATCTGTATTTATCTATATCTATCTATATATCTATATCTATCTATGTATAATTATCTATATATCTATATCTATCTATCTATTTATCTAGCCTATCTATCTATTATCAACCAATCAATCAATTAATCTATATCTATCTATCTGTCTATATATCTATCTATCTATCTATCTATCTATCTATACTCCCAGCACTATTATCTCGGCCAGATGTAGGGTATATTGATTTGTCGTGCCAACCCCCCCCCCCCCCCCCCCCCATAGGCAGTAATAATAAGCTTCATTCCTCACACTTCGCCACCTCCTCCCCTCTCCTTACAGCGACCCCTCCCTCCCCTACCCACACTCATCTGTCACACACTTCACTCTCGCTCTTCTGTCTCTCTCTCTCTCTCTCTCTCTCTCTCTCTCTCTCTCTCTCTCTCTCATATGTTTTGCATCCCTCGGTACCTTCCACACACACACACACACACACACACACATATGCACATACCGGGTACTGTACATTCTCACTAAAATTCACTCTCGCATTCTCTCTCTCCCTCTCACTCTCACACACACTCACACACTCTCTCTTCATCTTTGCTATCCTTTCCTTCCACTTTCTTTTAGGGTTGCTATCTCTATTAGAATTAAGTCCTGGCCACCTCGCAGGGATCGTACGATCTGTGGGGCCAGTGTATCTCTCATATAATATGTATATCAGTGTATATAATGTAAATCTCTCTCTCTCTCTCTCTCTCTCTCTCTCTCTCTCTCTCTCTCTCTCTCTCTCTCTGTCTCTCTCTGTGAAGTAGAGACCATACAGCTGGCCACCGTTCGCTCACTTGGTCTTTTGTAAGGGAGGTGGTGGTGGTGGTGGTGGTGGTCGAGTGGTTACGTAACAAGACTCATTACTCTACCAAGCCGGGATCGATTCTCGGATAATCTTGGGGGAGGTATTCTTGGGATTAATCCACGTTATACAATCGCCTACAAAGCTACCTAAACCCTGAATATTAAGGGGGGGGTCACCGGCTTTTTTGTTATCTCTCTCCTTTTCTCTCTTTCTCTGACTTGTATCCATTCGGCCCCCTTTCAGCCTACCTTTTTAAGACGTTTATCCCCATCCAGTTGTCTATTTTTTCCTGGCGAGTGATAACAAGCCAGTATTGATGGAGAAAACCGGCTTCGCCGAAGACATTTTTCTATCGAAAAATGTACAAATTTAGCTTGCTGTAAAACAAAACAAAAATATATGCTGGCTCGCTACCGCTCGCCAGGAAAATATTGACACCTGGATAGGGGTAAACATCTTAAAACAGTAGGCTGAATGGGGCCGAATGGAGACAAGCCAAAGAAAGAGATGGAGAGAAAGAAAAGAAAAGCGAGGTGGGCTCCCTTAAGGGGAGATCTCCACTTGAGGGATTTTTTTCTTGACTCCTTTCTCCCTCATGTTTAGCCCCATTGCTTTTGATATTATAAAACGTTTGCCCCATTAGTTTAGCGATTTTAAGAACTTTCACCCCATATTAAGACCTTTCGTGCAATTCAGGTGTCGATTTTATCCTGGCGAGCGATAGCGAGCCTGTAATTTAAGAGGAACCGGCCTTCGGCCGGGACATTTTTCTACCGAAAAATGTACAAATTTATCTTGAAAGGGACTCAAGGGGGTGTAATTTCAAGCTTGATGGAGGTCTAGGGAACAAACTAAATACCTCCCTTTAACACCATATGAGGAGGAGCACTTTATTGTCAACGTTTCGCAGATAGCTTCATCAGGTCACTATACCCCGTTCTAAATATGTAGGACTAAAACTCTTGATCATTAACCTCTATAACTCACAAACGGCTAGAGGAATCCAGCTCATATTAATACCATTTGGGAAGGGTCAGCCAGGGAATAGGCGTGGACATTTACACCCCATTTGCTCTAGCCCTTTTTGAGTTTTCGATGTGAGTATATCCTTGGTTCGAGTCCTTGGAGTGCCACATGTATTTGTTGATTTCATTAATTGAGTTTAGATGTGAAGTTGGTTGGTGGGAAAAACACAATAATTACAGAGGTTAGGGGTTAAGGGGAGGTTTTTAGTTGATTCCCTAGACCTCCATCAAGCTTAAAATTACTCCCCCCTAGACCCCCTTTCAAGATAAATTTGTACATTTTTCGGTAGAAAAATGTCCCGGCTGAAAGCCGGTTCTTAAATTACAGGCTCGCTATCGCTCGCCAGGATAAAATCGACACCTACATGGCACGAAAGGTCTTAAAATTGGCAGAAATGGTTCGAAAGTTCTTAAAATCGTCAAAATAATGGGGCGAACGTCTTAAAATTAGAAAAGCAATGGGGCTAAACATGAGGGAGAAAGGAGTCAAGAAAAAATCTCTCAAGTGGACATCTCCCCTTAACCCCTCTAACAATGATTATGTGTGTGTGTGTGTGTTTGTGTGAGTTTTTCTTAACCCATGGACTGCTAAAAAATGGACAAAATTAAAAGTCAAGTTGAGGGAGGGAGGGGGGAGGGGGGTATAAAGGAGGGGATGAGGGGGGGTGGGGGGGGAGATGAGTGAAGGATGTGGTATAGGGAGATACTACTACTTTCTATGTGTCCTATACAATTTTGAGACATTTCCCGCCACTGGCACGGTATTTGGAGGGTTCTTTTCACACATGTTTAAAAGTTGCGCCTACACCGTGAGGCCTATCGCACTCTACGGGTTAAAACCCTTACAAGAGAAAATGGGAATAATAATGATAAGAATATTTAAATAAAAGGAAAACGTAAGATTAATACAACAGAAAATGGGAAGAGGTGACTGGGACTATGTTAAAGTGCAAAACGTTCTTCCCTCTCTCTCTCTTCAAGTCCTCTTCTTTTAAATGACTCTCTCTCTCTTTTGTTTCTCCCCTCTCTCTTCATCGCTCTTCACCTCTCTCTTTCTTTCTTGTTGTGCTCTCTCTCTCTCTCTCTCTCTCTCTCTCTCTCTCTCTCTCTCTGTATATATATATATCACTATCTATTTGTCTATCTATATATGTCTCTATCTACCTATCTGTATCTATTTTTCTATCTATATATATATATCTATATCTATCTATCTATCTATTTCTCCGTCTTTATTTAGCTTATTCTCTCACTTTCTCTTTATTTCTCGCCCTTCGCTTTTCTCCCTTTCCATTCCTTCTACTTTGTTTAACTCCCTCTCCTTCGCACTCTCTCTTCCCCTCCTCTCCCTCTCTCATTTCCCCTTCTCTCCATCTCTCTCACTTCCACTTGCTGCATATTTATCATACGTACACCTACACCCTAATCATTATTTGTATAATTTAGAAAATTTCATTATTGTCTAACGAAAGTTATATATGCGGCTTAGTGATGTACAACTAGAGGTGTTAGGGAACAACAACAACAACAACAACAACTAGAAGTGACATCCAACCTGGCCAGATGTATGTAATAATAATAATAATAATAATAATAAACGGTTTATTAAAGAATGGCAGCCTCATGAGCTGAAAATACACATTTTACAATTTAGTGGATGAACATGAGATGTACAGATATGAGAGATGGTAAGCTTAGTTTACAAACAAAATAAATAATACAATAAATGATGCAGTGTGGAGAATACAAATCTATCATAAAATAACCATGAGAGTAAGTGATTATACAGTACATATACACATTTATTTACCTTACTTCCATATTACAGAAGGCATACGTATATACACGTACCGTGCGCACATACAATTATACCATACATATATAGGAACATAAGAACATGCAGTAAGTGTGCACACATGGCTCCGTAGTACACAAACGCTCACGGTATGCACACAAACATACATACATACAGAAACTTGTTTTGGTAAGGTCAGGTAAAGAGCGGTGCTGGGGGTACTACAATGGAAGGTTAATCCTCGGTAGTGTGTGTGTTTGTGTGTGTGTGTGTGGGGGTGTGTGTGTGTGTGTGACAGAAGGCGAAATATGAAGAGAAGAGCTGGGCTTTTCTATTGTGAAGGGTGGAAATACATGGATGAAGATACGCGAAACACTTAATAATAGATAAGGCTTATGCATAGATTTTATAATCAGAAGTTTGCGCTTAGTGAGCAAATATGTTCTCGCCTCATATGTACGTATATTTACATACATATGTGCATATGACCATATACAATATAAATACCACGTACAAGTACATCTATATATTATATACCTTATAATTCTCAAACCTGGGCTCGAACCATTGACAGCACGTACACACAGACATACATATACATAAATATATGCCCATTACATGCATATATAGCTCTTCTCTTATCCTACCTGATACTCTCAGCCGGGCATAGGTGCTCGAACCACAAAGGCAGTATTACACTATACACATATATATATACATAAATAAAGCATACATACATACACATATACGACACACATACTACACATTATACCTGCACATACATAGATACAACTATATACACATATACCATTAAACAAACTCAAGCAAATACATACATAATTATATTCTAATTACACACACGCACACAGCTTATGCATATATTATTGCAAGGTGGGCGCGTGCATATGGTGTGACAGACAGTTATTACACATTATTAATAATATTAACAATGTTTTGGGGGGATAGGACTATTTTTATATCTGTCAGTGTCTTGCTCTTATTGGTTGGAGTGTGTTGGAAATGACGAGCTGCACGTGTAGGGTCTAGGGGCGTCTGGTGGAAGTAAGTTTCTGTGTCGTGGAGTGAACAAGCAGCTTAAGATGCAAAACTGTTTGATGTGTGTTTGTAGTGGTGGGTGAAAGTGCAGGTATGGGCGTAAAGGGGTGGTGAGAGCTTCCTCGTACCCTGGATATGTGCCCACCCAGGATGATCCCTGCCATGCAATCCTCCTGAATCTCTCCTCCATGTTGTGACGTATGTTGGTGGTTAAGGGTTAGAAAAAGACGGAGGACCAGGCGGGAGGAGGCGTAGGTGAGGCTTAGGGGAGGTATGAAGGTGTTTTATATATAATGACTCTTCAGCTCATTCTCCGGGCGCCCCCCAGGGATTCCTCAACCGCCTTTAGTCATAAATAACTTGTAAGTGGCGGTCCTGACTGTGGTTAGTTTACATGGTTTTCTTCCAGTTCAGGTTGTTGTCCACAGTGATTCCGAGGAGTTTTGGTGGACTCAACAAGCTGAAGCGGGAATGGAGGACCAATTGTGACAGTGGGTGGCAGGAAGGAAGGTCGGTATAAAGGAAGTGTTGATGTGCCATGACCACTGTCTTGTCATGAGTGATAGTGCCCACATGGATTGTCCTGTGGTCCAGGCTTGAAGACGGTCGAGGGATTGTCTTGTAGGGGGTCATAGTTAGGGGAGGTGTTTATCGACAGTAATGCCGACTGTCGAGTCCGTCACACGTACGTCCAGTGGAATGGGTGTGTCCTTTCAGGTGCATCATTAATCAAGATGAGGTAACAATAGAGGCCCCATCTTTGTGCCCTGTGGGAGACTCCACATGGTGATGTCTAGGAAGGTTGAGATGAAGCCTTGGTATCGCACTGCTTGTCGTCTGTCACTAAGGAAGCTCGCGTCCACCACGCAACCAGGGGAGGATGTAGCCCCAACGTTATGGCTTTGTGGATGATGATGGTGTGCCTGTGGTCAACAAGGTCAAATGCTTTCCCTGGAAGTCAATAAAAGGCAAGGGCGAGGGAACAGTCCTTTCTCTTCTCAAGATTTGTGTAAATATAATCTAGGAAGATAATAAGAAAGTGAGTGGTGGGGGGGAAGGGGGGGGGGAAGGGTTTTTTTACGTTGCCAAAACTGTTGGGGATCGATCACGTGACGGATTTGTGAGTAAGCCCAGGTGAATACAAAGTCCTCACCGATTAGACTAGGGATGGGCGTTAATGGCAATTGGTCTGAGTCTCATTTAAGAGAATGTGGGGGAGGGGGTTTTGGGGCCATCTGGAGTGACGTATGAATGTTTTCCAGTTCTGCAGGGGGCAGTTTTAGCTTTGCCTTAAGGAGGCAGTAATTATCGAGCAAAGGGCGGTGGCAAATTCCACCGGAAAATTCTTGATTGTTATATTTTCATGGGTAGGTCTACTTGGGTTGTTGATCTTTTTTATTTTTGAAAACTTGGAAAGCTTTTTGGCCACTATCAAATTTTTGAACAGTTACTGGGGGGGGAAATGGGATGGGAGGATGGCAGGGAGGGCGTTGGTGCGGTCTAGTTTTGGGGAGGGTTTG